>JABUQX010012737.1:47500-50000 GCA_015478945.1 Trachelipus rathkii | reverse complement strand
TAGTCAACGATGGTACCTGGCTCACCACTGGAGGCAGTTAACTCTCAAGTTCAATGATGGCACCAGGTTCACCACGGGAGTATATCGATGATGGCACCAGGCTCATCACCGGAGGTAGTCAACTCTCAAGTTCGATGATGGCACCAGGCTCACCACAAGAGTCAGTCAATTCTCAAATTCAAAGATGGCACCAGGCTCAACATCGAAGGCAGTCAATTCTCAAGTTCAATGATGGCACCAGGCTCACCACCGGAGGCTGTCAACTCTCAAGTTTAATGATGGTACCAAGCTCACCACCTGAAGCAGTCAACTCTCAAGTTGACTGATGGCACCAGGCTCTCCACTGGAGGCAGTCAATGATGGCACCAGGCTCAGACCAGATTGAGTCGACTCTCAAATTCAATAATGGCACAAGGCTCACCAATGGTGGCAGTCAACTCCCAAGTTCAATGATAGCACTAGGCTCACCATCAGAGGCAGTCAACTATCAATTTCAATGATGGCACCAGGATCACCACCGGAGGCAGTTAACTCTCAAGTTCAATGATGGCCCCAGGATCACCACCGGAGGCAGTCAATGATGGCACCAGACTCACCACCGGAGGTAGTCAGCTTTCAAGTTCAATGATGGCACCAATCTCACCACCGGAAACAGTCAACTCTCAAGTTCAATGATGGCACCATTATCACCACCGGAGCCAGTCGATGATGGCACCAAACTCACCACCGGAGCCAGTCAATGATGGCACCAGGTTAACCACCGGAGGCAGTCAACTCTCAAGTTCAATAATGGCACCAGGCTCACCACTGGAATCAGTCAACTCTCAGGCTCAATGATGGCACCAGCCTCACCACTATAAAGAGTCAATGATGACACCAATCTCACAACCGGAGGCAGTCAACTCTCAAGTTCAATGATGGCACCAGGCTCACCACTGGAGGCAGTCAAATCTCAAGTTCAATGATGGGACCAGGTTAACCAGCGGAGGCAGTAAAATCTCAAGTTCAATGATGGCACCAGGCTCACCACCGGAGGTTTTCAACTCACAAGTTCAATGATGGAACCAGGCTCACCACCATAGGGAGTCAATGATGACATCAGGCTCACCACCGGAAGCAGTCAACTCTCAAGTTCAATGAAGACACCAGGGTCAACACCGGAGGCATTCAACTCTCAAGTTCAATGATTGCACCAGGCTCACCACCGGAGGCAGTCAATTCTCAAATCCAATGATTTCACCAGGCTCACCACCGGAGACAGTCAACTCTCAAGTTCAATGATGGCACCATTCCCACCACCGAAGGCATTCAATGATGACACCAGGCTCATCACGATAGGCAGTCAATGATGGCACCAGGCTCATAACTGGAGGCAATCAAGTCTCAAGTTCAGTGATGGCACCAGGCTCACCACCGGAGGCAGTCAACTCTCAAGTTCAATGGTGACGCCAGGCTCACCACTGGAGGCAGTAAACTCTCAAGCTGTGATGAAGCTGAGTCACAACTTTTCGCTTCTCCGAGGCTAGTTGTGATGATGATATTTCTTTATTTTATTTTATAAAAGGAAAGTGTTGTCTGTAATAGTGTTCATGATGTGTGAATAAAGGATAGCATATTCCAGTGTAAGAAGAATGTGAAGATGAACGTGAAAGAGGGTGAGCCATTGGAAACTGGAGGGCAATGAGATACGCCCAAACACTCCTTGTGTGCCTTATTATTATTATTATTATTATTATTATTATTATTATTATTATTATTATTATTATTATTATTATTATTATTATTATTATTATTATTATTATTTTTATTAGTTATTTATATTTATTATTTATATATTTTTTTTTTTTTATTATTATATCATTATTAGTATTATTATATATCATTATTATTATATTATTATTATTATTATATTATTATATTATTATTATTATTTATTATTATTAATATATTATTATTATTATATTATTATTATTATATTTGTCAGGTGATAATATTATTATTACATTATTATTATATATTATATTATTATATTATTATTATTATTATTATTATTATTATTTTATTATTATTTTATTATTATTATTATTATTATTATTATTATTTATTATTTTTATTATTATTATTATTATTATTATTATTATTATTATTATTATTATTATTATTATTATTATTATTATTATTATTATTATTATTATTATTATTATTATTATTATTATCATTATTATATGATTACTAATTAGTAAAAATCTTTTTTCACCTTTACTGAAACGTTATTCTCTTTCAAGTAAAAAAGCAAATTCTTCTTTCTTTAATTGAACCGGAAGATTTAAAAAATTTACCATCAACATAAAGGGAATAAAAATTAATTGTACGAAGGAACGAAGATTCTAGTAAATTTTTGCGAGGGCTGCTCAAAAACGCATTCCAGGGTTCGAATCCGAGAGAGAAAACGAGATTTGCTTTTCTTTAAAGATCTGCCTGTGAATTTGTGAAATTTGAA
>JABUQX010012737.1:40000-42500 GCA_015478945.1 Trachelipus rathkii | reverse complement strand
TATTAGTTTATGTTTCCTTAAGAGCAATGATTCCCCGAGGTGCAATTCATAAAATCTTTCTTTTCGTGTTGGTTAGATGGAGAAGCCCTTCATTTAGCTGTTATCGGATTTTTGTGTGTCTTTCTTAATAGGTTGAATATTTTACCGTTTATTCCTTATGCTGCAACATTTCTCATGTTGAGGGATTCGTTGTGTATACCAATATTAAAGCGCGTTAATCCACTTCAGAACATTAAAATAGATACACAACGTACTCTCTCACCAGCCGAAACGCTTCAGAGTTAGAGAAGCACGAGCTTCAGTTCAATGGGCTTATAGTAAATCTTAATATAAGCTTCTTTCCGACATGGGCTTTAAATATGCTTTCTAAAAGTTATTTTAATTTGTTTTCTTCCTCTTTTTTCTAACTAATATTTTCAGTTTTATAATATACTATGAGCTTATCGTTTTCATTTTCATTGATAGTATTGGCAAATAAATTATTTAAAGTGTTCTTTATAGTTTTCTCTATAATATACTGGGGGAAGTTATTGTTTATCAGATTCTTTGTTATTCTTTTAATTTCTATATCAAAAAGGGTTCAATCAGACGATATCTTAAACGCTCGGTGAACTAAAGTCTTTATGGTAGTAATTTTGTAGTTTAGAGGCAGTGAAGGAGTCGAAATTCAAGTATGTTCCTTTATCTGTAGATTTAACGTAGACACTTCTATAAATTTTTCCATCCTCTTTAATTTTAATGTTAATATCCAAGAAATTAATATAGTTATTTTTTGCCCTTTCAAAAGTAAATTTTAAACCACTGAGATCTTCTATTTTGGATTTGAACTCTTGAACATGTTCTGGGTCGTTAAATATTACAAAGGTGTCGTCTACGTATCGAATGTAAAAGATAGGATTGAATGGGGCGTTTTCATTAAAAATTTTGTTTTCTACCGATGAAATGTAGAAATCTGCCATGTTAATTTTTGAATATATGTTTTACCATTGAAGCTGAAAGGTGTTTTCGTAGTACATATATAAAGTAAACTTTTGAGGATGTCTTCATTTATGGATGGTGGTGGTTTTATTTCATGATGATAAACATTTTCTAATATTATGTTAATAGTTTCAGATATAGGAACATTCGTGAAAAGACTTTCAACATCCAAAGATATAATTTTGTTAACATCGAAAGAATTAATGTTGCTTAGTTTTTCCAAAAATTCATCTGTTGATTTAACTATAAATTTTTCGTTAAGATATGGTCTAATTAGGTTGTTTATATATTTTGAGATATCATGAGTCACGGTACCAGTCATACTTACTATCGGTCTTAAGGGTGGGTTCTCAGTGTCCTTGTGAACCTTTGGTAGGCCATAGAGAAGCCCCATTATTGTATGATCAATTCTTTCATATTTTATGTTTAAGTTAAGTCCGTGATCTGCTTGCAAGCAATTAATGCTTTTTAAACTCCTCTGTTGACTTTTTATGCCATGGCAGTGAATTTGTTATCACTAGATGATGGTGTTAGCTTATTTTAATGAATCTTCTTTATTCATAAACTACTAATCCCGCCTCCCTTATCAGTCTGAGAACTATGTTCGTTGTTATGTTTAAAGGGATTAATAGCATCTTTTTCAATTCTTTGTTTAAAGATCTTTAAAGCTCTTTAGGAAATGTAATCCAAAGGTTTTTAATTTAGTTTTAAAATCGTTTAAAACTAAATTAAAAACCTTTAGATTACATTTCCCTAAAGAAGCTTTTTTAAAGGTTTAAAGCTGTGCTGGTATGCCCTATCTGTTAAATCTATTAGTCGTGTAACCAAGATATGTCGAGCGTACAGTCAGACTCGGACATTAGAATATTGATTACACATAATAGATAGCAGATAGGGCATACCAGTACCGCCTTTTAAACCCAGTAAAATATACGAAAACATTTATTCACTGAAACATAAACAAGACAAACACGACCTGATATTTCAAAAATCATTTAAAAATTTTACCACTCCTCATGTGAAAGCCCAAAAAACTGAAAAATAGCTGAGCTTAATTACATTAAAAAAATCTAAAACCCAGACATTAACATTAAAGTTCAAACGTAATTATCCCTTAAGTTAAATAAATACTGAATTCTATAATCTAAAATCTAATTTGTAATTTTAATTTTTTTTAAATCTAGTGTTAAAATAATTCATTCAATTGTTAGAATCGAAACTCTGAAGATGTCGAGGTTTACGGACCGAAACCGCGTCAGATCTAATAAATATAAATATGCCTCATTTTCTTGCAAAATTATTCTCTAGATATAATAAAATATTAAGGAAATTTAAATGAATATCAAGAAGAAAAATTTTAGGGAATTGAAGCAAAAAAGTAAAACTTAAGTTAAAAAAAAAAAGCTATGTAGAATTTTCTACATAATAATAATAATAATAATAAATTAATAATAATAATAATAAATAATAAGAATAATATAAAAATTAATAAATAATAATAATAATAATAATAATAATAATA
>JABUQX010012737.1:0-20000 GCA_015478945.1 Trachelipus rathkii | reverse complement strand
AAGATGGAATTTGAAAATTGCATAGAGGAGAAAAGGAGTAAGGAGGTATCGGAACCCGGATTCGAGTCAGAACCACGCCTGAGGGATCCCCTGAAAGAAAAAGAAATGCAATAATAAAGAGAAGTGGAGAAATGGATGTCCGGAGTCAGCAGAGAGGAAGGAATCGGAGAAGGAGTCAGAGTCAGAGGGGTTGGAAGTTGGCCCACCCGGGCCGCGATCCTCAGCACCCGGCACTGCACGCACAGCAGACCATACTTAGTTAACTGGATGGACGTTTATAACATGGTACTCCCTCAAACTTGGGACACCATCTTGTGGTGGTGTAACCTCGTCGGAAACGAGAATACGTGGCCGTACACCCTCCTGGGGGGGGTGCTGGCCACCAAAGTAGGAAATGATCGAGACGATGAAAATCTGGTCACATAAATCCCTTCTTATAAGGTATCCTCGGGTGCAGCAGAGGTTTAAACGTGGCCGTACACACCCAGAAGGGGGTGCTGACCCTGCAAGTAGGATATTGACATAGAGCGATGAAACTAGGTATACATCCTTCTTATAATGTATCCTCGATACAGAAGAGGTAAAGTGACAGTACGCCCACTGGGTGTTGGGGTTTAAGGCTTAAAAACTTGGATATTGAGTAGAAGAGGATGAACTTGGTAGACCCCCTTCGTGCATAATGGTCAGCCTTGTACAGCAGTGGTTAGTGTCGCTTCGCCATTGGGTCTCATAGGGCTGTGCCAATACCTTATGGAAATTGGTGTAGAAGATGAATTTGGCATACACTCTTCTTATAGGTAATCTCAACGCAGTCGAAGTTACTTGTCGCTACGCCGAAATGGTGTAGGGGCTTGAGCTAAACATTGAAAATTGACAATAGCAAGGATGAAATTTCAAGAGGCAAACAGAAGCGGAAGGATAAATAGGACTGGGGAAGAGCATGGAGCTTGAGTTGACTCAAAGATAGCCCGTTTTTCTAAATCTTGAAGACTGACATTTATATTTTCAAATCCTCGTTTTCTTTTTATAAACGTCAACTAATAATATACATTGTTTGCTATTTTATTTTGTTCATTTACATTTTATTATTGTGTTTTAACTTTTTTTTTTCAATTAATTTTTCAATTTTTTCTTTCAAATTTTTTTATTAAAATATTTTCAAATCTCATCATTTGTCCATTTTGCTCAAAACATTTTGTTTTTCTCGCAAATTTTGGGTCTTTCATGTTTATAACGTAAAAAAGTTTGCATTTTTTTGCATACCCTATAGCAGTAAATCCAGTAAATCAGTAATCAAACGCAATCAGCTCCACCTCCCTACCTCGTCATAGATCCATTGATCTACTTGATCTAAGTCGATATACTTTGATTCGTCATATTTTGTAATAACATAACACAATAAACCATTTATTATTTATTTTTGTTTTTTTTGGCTTAAAACTTTGTTTCTGACATTATGCGTTTTTCAACACACACTAAAGCAGAGTAAATTCAGTAAATCAGTATAACCCCGCACCACCCCAACCCTCACCCACCCGCTCATGATCTATTGATCCTATTGATCGAAGCAACACGCCCATCAACAACACTAAAAGCTTTTATTTATTTTTAGTTTAGATATAGAAAATGTATTTTATTACCAAAAAATTTATTCTTTTTATGTTTCTAACTTAAAAAAAATTGCTCCTTTTACACATCCTGAAAAATCCCTAAATCAGGTAAATCAGTAAATGTAATAGTAAATCAACTTACCCTGTTCCTCCTCCGACTCCTCTCTCCTCCCGTATAGCTATTGATATCCTTACATTAGCTTATGATTAAAAAAATTTTTTGAAAGAAGTAACACAGTAAGTATGTTTTCTTTTATTTATTTTTTTTTTAAATATATTTTTTACTACTTGTTAATGCTTTTTTATATTTAATAGCTTAAGTTTTTTCGTTTTTCAACCGGCCACATCTAAAGCAGTAAATCGGTAATCAGTAAATCAAACCACCCACTCACCTTCCACTTCTGCCTCCTCCCTCCTCCCCCTCCCCTCCCATTACTGATCTAGCGATCTATTGTTTCAAGTCATATTTTTGAGTATCATTTTGGATAAACATCAACATAAAAATAAATTCTTTTATACACAGGTCAATGAATATATGCTAATGTAAGAAAGTTTTCACATTAATAAAGCTAACTAAGAATATAATGAACTAAGAAAATAAATGTACAACGACAAAACCTAACACAAAGATTGCATGTTCGGTGTTCTTGTGATATGTGACCTTTGAAACACGCATCAATCTACTAACATTAACCAAGTTCCAACTTAACAATCAGTAAGTAACTAACGATAGCATTACAAAAACTAAGCCTATTCTACTACTTTGTCAAGCATACTCTTCTAACATTCAATGTATTTTACATTAACATTTGTAATTATTTAACACAAAAATTTTATCATAACGCATGATCTAATTATCATACTGAGTCAAACGAATATATGCTAACTGCAACAAACGAACTTTTTACATTACATAGTAATATTATAATAACTAAATTAACCAATAACCTTCACCTAGACTATGCTATGATACAACGATAAGTCTGCAATACATCATTCAAAGTTTTACTCCATGGAAGTGAAAATTCTATAACATAACAGTAGGCGTTAAGCGGCATCAGTCATACGAATAAACGCTAATCATTAACAAATTAAACCAAAAAGCCGAAACATAGGGGAAGTAAAACAAGTTTTTCTCATTTTTTATAAACATATTCTCATTGAAAGAGAGCGTTCATCATAAATTATTACATAAAAAGACCTATAATGCTTATTTTTAAATATATAATTCATCTAGCAGGGGAAACAGGATTCACATAAACTGGGCATGTTTTCTATATATCTCTTCGGAGATTTCAACTCCCCCTGAAAGGATGGTAGCGTATAAAATGCATTCTGGCAGTACTAACCCATTCTTACGCATATTCATATTTCAACAGCATTTATTCGTCTCATGCAGGAGAGGAAGTAAACTTGCCCATGTTGTAAGTTATTAGCAGTACTTCCTGTATAGAGGCCATTTATGGTAATATCCACATGTTGTTCAGTGGTAACATATTAGTAGATTATCTCCATGAGCTTATAGTGTTATTAAGGTCTGCAAGTATGTTCGACGTCTTCAAGATGTGATGTTATTTCGTTTTTCATTTTATGAAAGCTGTATAATTGTTCAGATGTTCGAACTGTGAACCCTATACATGTAGTATGCCAGAAGGTCGCATTATCGATGGGCTTCCAATTGTTGGCGTACATCAAACTTTTAAACTGTCACCCACGAGCAATACAATCTATTTCATTAAACTCTCCACACTGTCTCCTACGCGCATAGAAATTTCACTATAGTTCGATGCATCAGATGACCAGGGCAATTTAGCTTTTTACCATGCTCGCTGTGTATCAAGTTATTGAAATGCCCTTGATGAACTTCTTTCAACATAATGATAAGGGTCTATTATTTGCCAACCTCCCGGCTGGAATCCAGCAATGTATCAGACTTCATTCGGTTTAAGATAAATATTAAGGGACTCATCGTGAGGGAATTAAGAAGATCTTCGTAAAGATATCGACCAACAAGCTTAGGATGTAGGGTGAGATGTCATTCGTAACTTAACATATGCGAAAAAATGTCTAGCTGAGTCGCAAACTCAAGTGTATAAAACAGTCCTCAAATGGGGTAATGGAGATTCTTGTCTTTCACAGATCAGGCGAAGTAAGTAAACAAAATACGACGTATGATACGAACATAATCAGTTCGAAAGTCCCCAGTATAATCTAGGCCCGACAACAACAACAACACAATGATATGAAACAAACTTAGACAAAACAAAGACAAATCATCTGAAAGTAGTATGAATCAATAAGGTAAAAAATAATAATAAAATAATGATCATATATAATAATAATAATAATAATAAACATAATAATATAATAATATAATAATATTAATAATAATATAATCTAATAATAAGTAATAATAAAATGAATAATAATAATAATAAATATAGATATATATATATAATAATGATACTATGCTAATATGTAAGTAAAGTAATAGATGAATAATGAATAGATGAATAATATGAATTTGACAGGATATATCAGTATATATATATAGGTTATATTATATATATATAGTATAGTATTATAATTATATAATATATATTATAGTTATAGTAAGTATATATATATATATATATATATATATATATATAGTTATATGTATATATATATATATAATATATTATGTACTATATATATATATCATATATATTAGTAATATATATATAATTATAATATATATAATATTATATATATATATGTATATTATATATATATATAATATTATATATATATATATTATATTATATATATTATATATTATATATATATAATAGTATATGATATATATATATATATATAGTATTATATATATATATATGAAATGTTCATCACGCGCATATTGTTTTTTACGATGACTTAAGATTTTAAAAGGCGCTAAGTCTTTAACGACAAAAAACCAATCATTTTCGTCGTTATTTCTAAGATATTTTTTCACTTCCTCGATATCCGATCAGGAGTACATACGTAAAAATATTGCACGTTCTGACACTAAAATTGTTTACTAGAATAGAGGAGCTTCGGAAAGATAGATTTGCTAACACACTGCTCCTAAGCCGGTGAATAAATTTTTATGTATAATGGCTATAGTGAAGGTTTAATGAACTGGTCAATAATATTACATTAGAAAGCTACTGTTTTTTTTAAATTGTATAATATTCCCTGTAATAAGCAAATAAATGATGTCCACGTGACATAGATTGATCTAGTGCGATTTTGGTTTTCTTTAGCTGATTTATTTATTTATTTTACGAACGTGAGAGCATGTAGTTTTATTCGCAGCGAGCTTTTAATAATAGATTCATATTATGTGAGGCTCAAATATCGCCTGTATCTTTTTACATCTTTGAAATACTTAAGTGAATCTATTACTTAGTATGTGCAAACCTTGATATTTAGAATAAATGTCAGAAGTAACGTTTCTTTAACAGTTTCCTCTTCAGCTCCTCTGATAACTAGCGCCCATTGGTTTAAGATATTGTTTACTTAGAACATTTTTAAATAGTCCAGAGCTCGTTCAGCTCATTGGGCGCACACACAAAATAGATTCATTTTCGGAAGTCATCAAAAATATGTTTGTTATAACCATAGTAATCACTGCATCTAAAATATTCAAAGCCATGGATTTCTTTCTGATAGTAAGTCAGGGATTACATCACTTTTCGGGATATTGATTTTTCCCATTGTACATGTTCGTATAGAGGTTATTTTAGAAGACGGACAATCGCAAACGGTTATGTATATATGTATCTATTCGAAATATAGAAAAACTTTTTACGACAAATGGAACATAATCTCTTCGAGCTTTTCAAATCGTCACAAACGTGATTTTATGACTGTCTAAAGATAAGGTCTTAAGGAGAAATTAGCGTGGAACTTGAACACAGAGTGAAGAGATAGGATGATAATGTTTTATATATCTAGAGAAAGGTTACTCATTGACGATCGTGGGTTTATTGATGACTAAAATGGTGCTAAACAGGAAAGGCTAACCGGCTGTTCTGCATTTTACTATTTTCATGTTAGGGGTGTGGCCTTACGACACAATTGGTTTTGACGTTTGTTATTTGTTGATTGTCGTGTTTCATGCGAATGGTCTTTTGTGACATATGTATAGGTGATGATTATTAACGAAAACACTTAGACAATAAATGGTTTATCAGATGACGTCTGAAGCGTTTCGTTTTGTTGACAAACGTTAATTTAAAGTGTATGAACTTGCAAAAGTAAAGAACCAGTTTTCATTACAAAGTTGCTTTGGCTTATCAAAGGTAGTAACTCACATGACCATAAACGTAAGCCTATGTCTCCTCCCGTTTTTCTGATTATATATAATTGTCAATATAAATGTAATTTAATATTAACATAGTATATTTGTCTTTTTCATGCCATTTGATCCATTAGCCTATCTAAGCATGATGAAATTCGATGAAGTGAGACGCTAGCAGTACAGACGTTTTTAACAACCGTAAAGCTAATATATAATATGACTAAACTAGAAATCACTAAATACGCTTTAGTACGAATAAACAAGTTCAACATTACAAAGCACACTGATTAATATAGTAAAAGTAACAACCATTGGCATCAGCGAAAAACGTAACCTAACTCCCACTAAGAGACTACCTGCATACTTAGCCATGCTTGAGGCTATATGATACAATGTTCAGTTAGCTTTGCCCGGAAGGTTTTGTCATATCATTAAGGTGTACTTCCATTTTATACAAAATGCTTTCACGAATGCGCTCAACTCATCAATTATAACCAATCGTCATCTTTACTAACATAACCGAACATTTTCAGGAAGAGTCCTACTCTTGGAGATTACCTGCTAGAAGAAGAGGCACGAGGACCATAAGGGGGTACCCGCAGGGGTGTAAGCGATACATTAAGGGCAAGTCCAAAGGTAAAATGACAAATCCTATTAGATCCCGAATTAGGAGCGGAACAACCAGAATTCGTGGCGAAGAAGTCGATTTAGATGTTGATGAAGCCGCCGAGCACTCTGATGAAACCGTCGATAAAGTTGAGGATGTCTCCCCATGGATATTTTCTACAGGGGGATTAAAGACTACAAAAAAAAAGAAAACAGCCTTCAAGTGAACTTAAGGCGAGTACAGAGTCTCATAATTCTTCTGATGATAAAGAAGAGGAAATTAGCGATAGTAAATTAGAGGAAGGATTTTTTCAGCTAAGATTAGAGAATGAAGAATATAAAAAAAATCAAAAGAGACTACGGAATGAATTTGATCCCGTTAGGGACTGCTACAGGGAGCTGGGCATCTTTTAAAAATCTTACTCTAAAACTGATTCACATAGAAGAAGCCTTAACGAGTAAAGAAGCAGAGTCTAGTCTAAGAATTTGAGAAAGAAGTTAGGGGCAAGCGAAAATCGTTCGGAAAATTTAGAAACTGAGATGCGAACACTGCGTTCATCAAATGGAGATTATGTGTCGCAAACCTCCACAAAGAAATCTGTGGCAGTGGGAGATATGGAAAATAAAATTGATGAACCGCGCGATGAAAAAAATGCTCTACTGGAAGAGAAAAGAAGTTTTGTAAAGGAGAGGAAGGACCCTCGTCATAAAAGGTCAAAGTGGATCTCCCTACAACAATCAAGAACTTCTCACGATGATAGGTTCGGGGACTTGTTAAAGGAAAACAACGAAATGCGAGAAGAACTGTTGGAAGAAGTGAAGTTCCAGCAGGAACGTGATGTGGAAAGTAACGACGATGCGGACGGCGTTTATGATCAAAAGGAAAAATTAATAAACGATATGAAAGATCAAGCCCGAGCAATCAACGATGATAAATTCAACTATGAAAATTTACGGGTTTCGCACTTAGCAGTTCCGAACTCTGCTGCAAATTCTCCTACAGACGAATCATTCTACAAGATGAAAAAGTATTTGGAAGAACGCAATGAAGAAAAACTGAGAGAGTTGGAAGCTTTCGAAGTTATTAAAGAACGCGAGGGGAAGCAGAAGAGAGCTAAACGCCGAGAAGAGGAGTCAAACTAATTCGGCAAAGGAACTACTCAGAAGAAGGAAAAACAAGAAATGAGAAATCCCTTAGCATGGGTGAAACTGATGTACCAGTACAAATATCGAAAAAAAGACAGGCGGCATACCACCCTAATCCTATTGTAATTATTGAGGAAAAACCAATAATCTCAATATTCAAATACGAGGTGATGGCCTGGCGCTTCGCGTGACATTCTCAGGTTCTTTATTCCTTTTTTCTTCTCAATCTTTTTGAAGAAAGTCTTGAAATGTTCTTCATAATGGAGCTCTTCTCCCCTTTCTAATAATTTGTAGGTGTCTATTGATTTCCAAGGAGAAGACTCTCACAAGTATGGTCCTAGTTAGCGTATGATTTTTTTATATTACGCCGACGTAATCTTTATCTGAGATTACAGACCATTAAATAATCATAAAGTACAAAAGACAAAACCTTTAGATAAAAAAGTAACCGACTCTTTTTAAACTTCATGTTCTCTCGTGACTACTCGTAAATTAGTTTAACTTAAAATATCATATTAAATATTTTTTAGCTTAAACATAAAATTTATTAACTTTAAAGATTGTCACAAATCTATAACTCTACAAATTATGGTTAATAATACCTTAAAGGCAATAAATTAAAATAGAATAAACGTTCATAGTATAATTGTGAAAAGTTGCTTTTTGTTTACGATTTGCAGTATAAAATAAGCTAGCTACGGTGTGAACGGATGAAGCGGCTCCTCCACATCATTATCATTTAACAGCGAAATTTCTACATATGAAAAAATCTTCTAGTTTTTTTTCCTCAATAATTACAAATAGGATTAGGGTGGGTATAGTCGCCTGTCTTTTTTTCGAACTATTTGTACTGGTACACTGCAAGTTTTCACCCGATGGCTGTAAGGGATTTGTCTCATTTTCTTGTTTGTTCCTTCCTTCTGGAGATTTCCTCTTTGATGCGAATTAAGTGTTGACTCCTCTTCTCGGCGTTAGCTCTCGTTCTGCTTGTCCCCTCGCGTTTCTTTTAATACTTCGAAAGCTCTACCAACTCGTCTCAAGTGCTTTTCTTCATTGCGGTTCTCAATACTGATTTTTTCATTGTTGTAGAATGCTTCGTCTGTATGGAGAATTTGCTATGGGCAGAGTTCGGGATACTGCTAAGTTGCGCGAAAGCGCCGCTAATTTTTCATATATAGTAATTTGATTGCGATCTTGCTTCGGCGGCTTAGATCCTTTCATATCTCCGGGTTTTTTGTTTTTTTTGTTTAGTTAATTTTTTTCCTATGTTGTGATCTCGAGTGATAACGCCGGTTCGCATCCGATGTCGTTCACTTCGTTGTCCAATTCAATACGTGTGCTGCTGAAACTTAGGGCGTATACGTTGCTTCCAACAGTTCTTCCTCGGCATTTCGGTTTTGTTTTTCCTTTGTAAGACCAAGGTCGCCGCGAAATGTCTTATCATCGTAAGTTCTTGATTTGTTTGTAGGGAGATCCAGCTGGTTATGACCTTTTTATGATCGGAGGGTCGCTTTCCTCTCCTGTTGTAACAAAACGTTCTTTTTCTCTTTCCAGTGGTTAGAGGCATTTTTTTAATCGGCGGCGTGGTTCATGCAATTTTGTGGTATTTTCCTTATCTGCCACTGCCAATCAGGTGTTGGATTGCTTTTGGTGGAGGTTTGCGTACCATGGTCATGAATGTCTCCTTTTGTTGATGTGAACGCAGGTTGTATTTTCGCGTATGCGGTGTCTGGGGTATGCTGTCTGTATTCAAGTGTTTATCTCTCGTGGAACGGTATTTTCTGCTGTTTGCCCCAACTGTGTCATTCTCGAGAAATTGGTCTTTAGAAGGCTAGAACTTCGTGCTTGGGGCTTAGGCTCGTCGTGTAAAAGGTGCTCTTCTTCTTATGTGAATAGAGTAGTTTTAGGAGTTAGAGCTATTGTGTTTGGTAATAATGAGATGCTCCAGGTCTCTCGGGCTGTCATGCAGTGCTCCGGTATGACGGATTAAATTCATTCGAGTCCCTCTTTTTGATTTTTTTTATATCTCTTTCATTCTCTAAATTCTTAGGCTGAAAAAATCCTTCCTCTCATTTACACTATCGCTTAATTTCCTCTTTTTATCATCAGAAGAAGAAATGTTGAAAGTGTGCAGAGATTCTTGTACCTCGCGCTTTAAGTTCACTTGAAGGTCTGTTTTTTTTTTTTTTTGTAGTCTTTAATCTCGCTACTATGAAAATATCCGTGCGGGGCAGGACGATCCCTGGCCTAGCTTACATTCGAATCGGGGTCTCGATCATGAGTGCTTCGATTACAGGCGTTCATCGAACGAACTCTGATGAGATGCGACTTCCTTCACCAGCATTCTGGTTGTTTCCGTCTCTCCTATATCGAGATCTAACATAGGTTTTTGTCATTTCTATCACTGTATTTGGACTGTTGCCCTTTGTATGCCGCTTACACCCCGCTTCGTCGGGGTACACCCTTATGAGGTCTACGTGCCTCTCTCTATGAGGGTTGACTCCAAGTTAGTAAGGACTCCCGTTTCCCTGAAAATTGGTTCGTGATCGTATTAAGTAACGTTGATTGGAACGATGTTGTTAGTATTATGAAGGTGAGCGCATTCGCGTAGTGGAAAGCGTTTTTTTGTATAAGAGAACCTGGGTGGAAGTAACTTAATGATAGTGGACAGAAGCTTTCCCGGGCAAGCCAGACTGAAACGAATTGTATCACTATAGCCTCAAGTCATTGGTATGTAGAATGGTTAGGTTCTGTCCGTCTGATGGTGGAGACCATGCTAGAGTTTACCTCGTATTTTGGTGATGTTATAATTCAGTGTTGAAGGTGTGACCGAGTGCTAGCGGGTTACTTGATAATTTTAAACAGGGTCGTTGGCGTCGCGGATTGGTTAAGTGTTGAGTATGATTGTTTATTCGTGTGATAGTCGGATGCGTAAGGGTTATGGTTTAGTTCTTAGTTTAGGTGATATTAATATTAGCTTTTACGGTTGTTGAAGAAACGGTGTTATGCTTAGCTGTTTGAGGTGTGCATCGTTCAAGTATGTTAGTTAGGCTTATTGGTATGACAAATAGTCTAAATGTTAAATATTAAGATTAACATTTAATCATTCATATAATATGAATCGAGAAAAAACGGAGATAGGCCTACGTTTATGGTCAATGTTAGTGTACTGTACACCTTTGATAGATTCAAAGAACGTTTGTTAATGAAAATGTTCTATTTGCAGTTTATTATTAGTTGTCAAAAGCGATAGTTAGGTTATATAAATAAATTTTGTTTATTTTTTTGTTAAATAGGATTTACATAATGTAGAAGAATAGGCATGTGGCCATTGATAACAAGAAATACGAAATCACCAAACGTGAAAACCTAATTGTTCGTAAGGCCTAACATGATAAATGTAAACTGGCAAAGCAGGTTAGCCTTTCCTGTTAGCCTTTTGTATAAACAGGATAGTGCTGTAGCCTTTCTCTGATTATGTAGGCGGGTGGTTTCGGAGGAGGTAGAATATGCGTGATTGAGTCGCATATTATCATGCTTCAGGCTGTGTGTTGTGTCTGCTCTCTAAGGTGGCGAAGTTGTACTAGAGCGCTGTTTTTGAGGAGTGGAGCTCATTAAGAGCATATGTTGGAGAGTTTCTGGAGGAATATAGAGTAGGGCTGCTTTAGAGTGGAGGTTGTTTCTTTGTCGTAAAAGTTTACTATTTCGAATGATCAGTATACAACGTTGCTGGGTCGTCTTGCTAAATATACTTCTATGCGAGCATTGTACTGGGAAATCATACCCGAAAAGTGACTGTAGTCCTTCTTATATAGGAAGAAATCCCGATGGATTTTGAACTATTTTATGATGCATGTGATTACTATGGTATAACAAATCATATTTTTATGACTTTCGGTTGTGGATGCTTGTTGCTGGTTTGGACATATTATGTGATTATTTTTGTGTGGCGCCTATGAGTGAAGATTGCGAACTAATGAACACTTTAAGTTCCACAATATCTTAAAGCCGATGGCTTCTGACCGATGGGGCTGAAGGAGGAAACTGGTTTAAAGAAACTTACTCGACATTTTCTCTAATTCCAAGGTTTTTGATAGTAATAGGGATGTAAGTATTGTCAAAGATCGTAAAGATAACAGGGATACTTTGAGCCTACCACTTATGAATCTTATTAAAGGCTCGCTGCGAATAAAATACATGTATCACGTGTCGTAAATAAATAAATATCAGCTAAAGAAATACAGAAATGGCCGATAATTATGTTCACTGTGGCTCTGATTATTTTGCTGTATCGTGAATACTATATCTTTTAAAAAACGTTCTAGTCTGTGATTCGCTGTAAATATTATTAGACCAGTTCTTAACTTGCTATGATATACATAAATTTAGTTCACCAGCTATAGGGGAGCAGTGGTTAGAATCTATTTACCAAGCTGATATATATCTAGTAAACAAATTTTAGTGTCAGAACGTGAATATTTTTACGTATGTACTCCGTGATGGTATCGGAGGAAGTAAAAAATATCTTAGATATAACGATGAAAATGACTGGTATTTGTGTAAAGACTTAGCGCTTTTAAATCTTAAGTCCTCGTAAAAAACAATATACGCGTGATTAACATTGATATATACTATAATACTATATATATATAGTATATATATATAGTATATATTATATATTATATTAGTATATATATATATTTTAGTATATTTAGTATAATTATAGTGATATAGTAGTATATAGGTAATATTATAGCAGTATGAGAATAATAATATTATCAGTAATAATATAAGTATATATATATTTATACTATATAATTATATATATATATTAGCATATAAGTGTAAACTATGAATATAGTATTGGTATATATACTAATAAATATACATAGTAGTATAATAATATATCGTTAGAGATTTATTATATATATAGTATTATAGATATAGTATTATATAAGGTTATATTAGTTGAATAGGTATATATATGTAATTAATATATATAAGTTAACTATTTTAGGTCGTATTATTAATATATATATTATATATATAGTGTATAATTTTTATGATTATATTATTATTATATTGATTATTAATTATTATCATTATTATATATTATATTGATTATTATTATTATTATTGATTATTATTATTATTATTATATTTCAATTATTATTATTATTATTAATTATTATTACTTATTATTATATTCATTATTATTATTTATTATTTATCTATTCGTCCGATTTTATTATTTTTTTAATTAGCGCGTTAATTGTTCTATATGCTATACTGTCAGATTTTGTTTTTTGTTTTGTCCAAGTTTGTTTGATATTATTGTGTTGTTGTTGTTGTCGGGCTAGATTATACGTACTTTCGATCTGATATGGTTTCGTGTCATACGTCGTATTTTTTTGTTTACTTACTTCTGATTGGATTTGAAGAAGATGACATCTCATTCAACATTTGGGACTGTTGATGACATCTTGGAGTTTCATCAGTAGGGAATCATTTTTTCGCGTATGTATGTAACGATGATGACAGTCTCCACCCTACCACTAAGCTTGTTGTTGAGTGTATCTGAATAAAAGGTTCACAATCTTCTCGTTTTACTAAGAGAAGTTTTACAATCCAGTTCGCATAGACCGGAAGAAGTCTGATAGCAGTTCGCATAAATTCCAGGAAGAAGGTGCAACTAATAGACCTTAGTTCATTTAGTGTGATATTGAACTTGCAATCAAGAGTAGTTTGATATTCACGGAGGCATGTAAAAGCTAATTGTGTGGTCATCTCTGATGCAGTACGACTCATAGTGAAATGTTTCTAGCGTGAGACCAGGTGTGAGAGGGTTTTGTTAAGGTAGAATAGTTGTTATGTTCTTTCGTTGGTGACAGTTTTAAGATTTGATGCTACGCACACATTATGTGGAAGCCGATGCGATAATGGTAGCTTCTGGCGTACGATTAGTTGGGTTCAAGTTCGCACTCTGAAAATGAATTACATGCTTTCATTTAAAATGAAAAACGAAATAACGATCACACGTCTTGAAGACGTAGAAATACGTTTAGGAGTAGTATTAAATACTCAAAAGTATTGTGAGTAGAGATTACACTGATAACATTGATTTACCATATATGGGGGTATACGGAGTATGTGCTAATAACTTCGGCAAACAGTGGGCAGAGGGTTACTTGTCTCTGCTGGCGAATGAGAGGAAATAAGGTGCTGGTGTGAAGAAGAATATGCGGAGAATGGTTAGTACTGGCAGAATGCATTTATAATTCGTCCATGCCTTTCATGGGGGAGTTGAATCTCCGAAGAGTATATAGAAACATGCCCGAGGTTTAGTGTTGAAGTCTGCTGTTTCCTGCTTAGATGGAATTAATATATTTAATTTAGAACTTATATGTGTTTTTTATGTTATTTATAGTAACGGCTTTCTTTTCAAATGGAGGAATTATGTTGGTATAAAATAAATGAAAACTGGTTTTAGGACTTCCCCTATGTTCGCTTGTTGGTAATTTTGTTAATGATTAGCTGTTTATTCGTATGACTGTTGTGTGTTAATGGTTGGTGTATTTGTTTTTTTTTTTGTTTTGGTGTTTAAGGCTTCATTGAAGTGGTAAAGAACTGTGATATGTTTTGCACTTATTCCGTTGGGTATTATGATAGGTAGGTAAGGTGTGTTTTATGGTTAATTTTTATTTAATATTTAAAGTTGTTAACATCTCTTCCGTCGCTTTGTTGCGGTTAGCATATATTCGTTGATGAGTATGATAATGATACTTAGATATGGTTATGATAAATTTTTGTTGTTAAATTATACCATGTTAAATGTAAAATTAACATTGATTATGTTAGAGATATTCATTGACAAAAGGTGTGAATAGGTTAGTTTTTGTATGCTATGTTGTGTACTTTACTGTTGTTAAGTTGGAACTTTGTTAATGTTAGTAGTTTATTGGTGTTTAAGGTGTGTTAGGTTTGTCGTTGTACATTATATTCTTAGTTCGGATGATGCTATGTTAGCTTTATTAATGTGAAAAACTTTGTTACATAGATATATTCATTGAACCTGTGTATAAAGAATTTATTTTTATGTTATGTTTATCCAAAATGATACTCAAAATATGACTTGAAACAATAGATCGCTAGATCAGTAGATCATAGGGAGGGGGAGGAGGGGAGGAGGGGAGAAGGGGAGGAGGTGAGTGGTTTGATTTACTGATTTACCGATTTACTGTTTTAGATTGTGGGTGGTGAAAACGAAAAATTTTTAAAGCTATAATTTAAAAAGAATAAAAAATTTAGTAAAAATATATATTTAAAAAAAAAATAAAATAAAAATAAACAAAAGTTTTGTGTTATGTTATACAAAATATGACTTGAATCAATAGATGAATAGATCAATAGCTCATGGGGAGGGGAGGAGAGGGAGGAGGACAGGGGTAAGGTGATTTACTGATTTACCGATTTACTGATTTACTGATTTAGATTGTGTAAAAGCGCAATTTTTTTTAAGTAGAAACATAAAGAATAAATTTTTGGTAAAAAATACATTTTAAACATAATAAATAAAAAAAATTAAAGTTTTTTGTTTTTTTTTAAAAAATTATGATTTGAATAAATAGATAAATAGATAATGAAGGGGGGGGGGGGGGGGGGGTGGGTGGTTTGATTTACTGATTTACTGATTTACTGCTTTAGTGTGTGTGAAAACGCAAATTTCAGTAAAAACAAAGTTTTAAGCAAAAAAAAAAATAAATAAATAAAAGTTTCGTGTTATGTTATACAAAATATGATTGAATCAATTATCGATAGAATCAATAATAATGATAGGGGGACTGCATGGAGGATTGGTTTGATTTACTGATTTACTGATTTAACTGCTTTAGGGTGTGTAAAACGCAATTTTTACGTTATACATGAAAGCATAAAATTTTTTAGTAAAAGCAAAATGATTTTTAAGCATAATAAATAAAAATAAATAAAAAATTAATAAAATTTGACAATAAATTAAAAAAATTAAATTGAAAAAAAAAGTTAAACACAATGAATAAATGTAAAATGAAACAAAATAAAATAGCAAACAATATATTTTAGTTGACGTTTATAAAAAGAAAACGAGATTTTGAAAATATAAATGTCAGTCTTCAACCTTTAGAAAACGGGTTATCTTCGTAAGATACACCTGTGCTCGTTTCGCTCAGTCTATTTATCCTTCGCTTCTATGTGGCTCTGAATTTCATCTTCTATGTCAGATTTCAATGTTTTAGGGCTCAGCCCCTTACACATTTCGGCGTAGCGACAAGTAACTTCGACTGCGTTGAGATTTACCTTATAAGAAGGGTGTATGCAAATTCCATCCTTCTACACCAATTTCAAGGTATTCGGGGCGACAGCCCTATGACCATGGGCGAAGGCGCACGTAACCCAACTGCTGTACAAGGGTGACCTTTATGAGAAGGGTGTCCTACCAGTTTCATCCTTCTACGTCAATATCCAAGGTTTTAAGCCTAACACCCAAAACACAGTGGGCGACTGTATTTACTCTTCTGTATGCGAGGATATAAACATTATAAGAAGATGATTACCTAGTTTCATCGCTCTAACCGGTCATCTATTCTACTTGGAGGGGTCAGCACCCCTCTGGGGTGTACGGCCACTAACCTGCTGCTAGCACCGAGGATACCTTATACAGAAGGGATTTATACGCAGATTTCATCGTTCTTAACGATCATTTCCCTACTTGGTGGGAACAGGCACCCCTCAGAGGTGTAGCGCCACGTATTCCGTTTCCGCCGAGGTACACCACCACAAGATTGGTGGTCGCAAGTTTTGAGGGAGTACATGTTTATAAATCCATCCGTTACTAAGTATGGTCGGTGCCGGGGTGCAGTGGCGGTGTGGATCGTGCCGGTGCAAATTCCAACCTCTGTATCTGACTCCCTTCTCCGATTCCTTCTTTGACTCGTACTCCTTTCTCACTTCTCTTATGCATGTTCTTTTTTTTTTCAGGCGGGAATCCCCCCGGGGGGTTTCCTGACTCGAAGTCCGGTTCCGGATACTCTTGATCCTTTCTCTCTATGCAATTTTCAAATTCCATCCTTCTACGGGGATTTCTATTTTTTTAGGGCCAGCACCCCCTCGGGGGCTGCACGACACGTAACGCTCGTCGTAGAGGAGGTTTACGTTCATCGCCTGACGGCGCGCCCTAATTTTAGGCAACGGGTAACGATAACCCCTAACGCCGTAAATATTAATATTATATAGTATATTATAATATATAATGAGTATATATACTTATATATATATATAGTAAGGTATATACTATATATATAGTATATATATTATATAATATATATATAGTATAGTATTATATATATATATATACTATTATATAATATATATTATATAAATATATATATATATATATCTATATATGAATATATATATATATTATATATATATATATTATATATATATAGTAAATATATTATGATATAATATTATATATATTATATATATATTATATATATATTATATATATATACGCTGAAATTTCTTCAAACTGTCTATACTAATATATATATATATATATATATACTATAGTTATAGCTATATATTATATATATATATATAATAATATATTATATAGTATATATATATATATATTTACTATAGTATATAATACTATATATATATATATACCTGTATGGTAAAAGAATGGGTTATTTTTGAACTGTTTTAGATTTTTTTCTAGAACGTTAATAATTAGCGTATATATTAATTTTTTCGTGGGAAATGAAGGCATGGCACACGAGTATTTGTCTACGGGATGCTGCGCCCCACGTAGTCCGAACCAAGAATACATAGGCCCATAAAATTTTTAAAACAACATTTGGTAGTAAGTAGATTTTAAAAATGAAATTTAGAAACTTCCTATTTTTTTTCTTGCTCATTTTTTAAATTTTTAACTCCTTTACGTTTTCTTTAACTACGGATAATTTCAATAGCATTTAATATAATTCACATGGAAATCGGTTTGTGTCGCTATAAATTGATAATTTCGTCCATAGATAAATGTTAAAAATATGAGATTTTGGGGCATATTATTTCATATTTAGAATTTTTAAAAACGTTTTCCCACTGAGAATTGATAAATTCATTTTTTTTATCGACCTAGTAAAAAATTTTAAAAAATTAAATAAAAATAACCCATTCTTATTACACAACAGGATATATATATATACATATATATTGTATCTATATATAAATATATATATATTATATATTATAATATAATATATAGATATATATATATATATATTATATATTATATATATATATTATATATAATATATATTATAATATTATATATATATATATATATTAAAAAGATAAAGCTTAATGTTTATATTTCGGCAGCAAAAAAAAAAAAAAAACTAAAGTCCATTTGATATTTTATGGGAATGAACAATATATGATATTTTAAAAAATAAATTCGTTTATTTGTAATAATATGATAACATAGAAATATTCACAAAACTCTCTTCAGTCATCGTTAGAAACTTTATAGTCGCCTGACGTGTTTAGTGTACATCTGCAGTCTAAATTTTCAGAAATTATGGAGCGATATATTTGAATATATGCCCAAAACGATTGAAGTTTTGCTCGCTTTCTTATAACATTTCGGAACTTGAATTTTTGAAAGAAAAGAGATGTTGAGAAATGTTTGAAAGAATGTTCAGTAGTAATAGTTTGGGAAAAATTTACATCTTACTGTAATGCCTAGTAGTAAAGGGTTAGGGCTAGTTTTACGGCACAGGGGATCAGTAAAGTTTAGGGCTAGTTTTCGGCACAGTGGATCAGTAAAGGTTAGGGGTAGTTTTACGGCACAGTGGATCAATAAAGGTTAGGGCTAGTTTTAAGGCACAGTGAATCAATAAAGGTTTAGGGCTACTTGCACCTACACAGTTTTAGATTTCCTTGGAAAAAGTAGCTGCTAAGCTTATATATAGTATTTATATATATATAATATATATATATATATATATATACTATATATACTATATATATATATATATATATATATATATTATTAATATATATATATATATAATATATAATATATAGTATATATATTATATATAATTTCTTTTTAATGGCTAATGAAATTTCGAACCTTTGTTAGTATTTTAAAATTTAATATATATTTTAATTTAAATATATATTAATATATATTACTATATTATATATATATATCATATATAATATATATATATATATTATAGTATTATATATATATATATATATATATATACTATATATATTTAAAATTATAATTTTTATTCGTTTTAACAATTTTTGTTAAAGTTTAAACATTTTTTTTATATATTTTAATATATATATATATATATATATATATATAGTATATATATATATATATATAGAGTATATATATATATATATGACTATATATATATTATGTATATAAGTATATATATAATATACTATGCATCGATATTTACGAATATCGCTTTCAATGTATCGATATTACAAGTATGTTGATTTAACGATTTAATCGAAACATCAGTAGGTAATGGGAGAAGTTCGGTCGTGGCCTAAGGTACGCGCTGGCTCGATGACGTACTTTCACTTTTCCACGGCGGGAGCGTTTGATCCTGGATAGCGGAGCTTTGTTATCTATTTCTCGGTAATTATATATTTATTTTATTTATTATTATATTATTTTATTATTATTATTATTATTATTTATATTATATTATTCATTATTATTAATTAATTATTATTATTTATTATTATTTATTATTATATTATTATTACATTATTATTATTATTATATTATATTATTTTATTATTATTATTTATTATATATATTATATATAATATATATTATTAGTAGTATATATTATATAATATATATATATATATAGTATATATATATTATAATAGTATATATATATATATATATATATAGATATATATAGTATTATATATATTATATATATATATATATATATATATATATATATTATATATATATCATCAGGGTTAAGGCTATCCGTATCAGGTTAAAGATGACCGTAGAAAGGTTGGAAATTGGAGATGGTATGATGAGGTATGAGTAATAGGAATCGGATCCGATCCGGATTCGGATCGAAGTTGCACCGGTGCTCGCTTCCGTGCGGAAGGTGGGTTAGTAAATGTTTGTAATAATAGATACAGTATGGGTGACTTTAATATATGTTTATTGGAAGCCCGTAGGATCTCGAATATGATGTTATAAGTTC
>JABUQX010012736.1:0-13010 GCA_015478945.1 Trachelipus rathkii | reverse complement strand
ATTCAATGATAATTAAACCTGGCAAATTTTATGCATTTTTGGGCATTTTGAACATTTTGGGCGTAAACCTAATCTAATCTAATTTCCTTACCTTACCTAAACTAAACCTAACCTAGCCAACCTAACCTAAACCTAAACCTAATTTTCCTAACCTTTAGCTGACCTAACCTTATCTCAACCTAACCTAAATTTCCAAAGTATATAAAAAATTTTAAAATTTGCCCAAAAAATTTTAAAATTTCATATATCCTAAACCCATTTCTATAAAGATAGACGGGGCAGCATAAAACATAACAAAAAAAGACATCCGAGTCAATTAATATTTCAGTCAAAAAAGGGGCCGGGCGACATGAACCTGTTCAAGACTTTTAAACTTTTCAATCATAGGAAATGAATAAAATATAGAATAAGAAATGGTATTCTATATTCTTTAACAGTACGTATAATTTGAAGAATGAGCTAGTGCTAAGAACTAGGGTCAAAGAGTTATACAGATATAGAAAGAGTCTATAGGTTAACAAGTTGTACAAGCTCTCTTCAAAGGAGCAAGTATGACGATTAAATATATAATAATATATATATATATATATATATATATAATATATAAATAAAAAAAATATATATATATATATATATATATATATATATATATATAAATAAAAATATATAACTTTTCTTTATAAAAATATAAAATATATATATATATATATATATTATATATATATAAGTATTAATATTATTATATATATATATATATATATGAATATATATATATATATTATAATATATGCATAGGCGTACGGAGGAAAAAATTTTTCAGGTTGGGAGCGGTTGGGAAATTTGTCATGCATTGAGACCACACATTATGATAAATTGTTATTATATTGACCTTAGAAAACTAAGATTCCAAAAATATATTAATATTTCGGGGGGTAGCGAGGAGATCTAGCCTCCAAACCATCACTCACTCTACGCCTATGATGTTTAAATGTGTGCTGTGTGTGTATGTTTGTGTGGAGTTTGTGTGTGTTGTGTGTGTGTGTATGTGTGTGTGTGTGTGTGTGTGTGTTGTTGCAAGCGGTAAATCCTCATACTAGATTGAACGAGTTTCTTATGCATTTTTTAATGTTGTGCCTATAATAGTTCAGCAAACCAACAAGCAGCTATATTATATTAGATGACATGCATGTGCTGGCCATTAAATCTTTCTTACATTTGAGTACTAATATATATACTACTATAATACTATATTACTATATAACTATATATAATAATCTAATATATAGTATAATACGTATCATATATAATATATATATATCATACTTATAATAATATATATTAATATATCATATATAAATTATATATATTGATTATATATATATATATATATTATATATATATATATATATATATATGTATATATAATATTAATATATTATATATATATATATAATATATATATACTATATATAATATATATATATATAATATAATAATATATATATTATATATATATATATATATATGCATGCAGTATACGAAGCTTAGAGTGTAAGATAGTGTTGGAACATCCATTTCACTTCTGAATTCGACCATTTCTCAAATGATTCCTAGTCACCTCTTCAGAGTTGGCCTGACCACCATCAACAAACTAATAAGAATGACCTGTGAGCGGTCAGCAACTTTTCATTCATCGTGTATCATTCAGGGCTTTTGTCTTTATTTCCACTTCGCTAACTGATCACCAGGAATGCGGAATCCATACAATCTATGCACGTAGGTCTAGCAATATAAAATTGATTTCATTGATGCGATTCATTAAAATTTTGGAAGTTCTGATCCACCAATTCTTTATATAAGTCTGTATGAATGTTGTATTGTGGTTTTTGTATAAGAGTGTGTACAATTCTAAGGGAGGGTACTGTGTTTTAATTCTTGCAAAGAAGTCCTTTAGCTTGAGACGCTCCAAGAGCAAAATCCGGGAGGTGCGGAAAGACCAAAGTTTATGGTACCTATGATTTGAAGTTTTCGGAAATTTATGCCCTAAACATTTGGCTTTCGTTTATGTATGTGTGAATATAAGTAGCTTAACAAACAATTCCACTCTGGATAAAACACTAACATATCGTTAACAATTAAGCGGCTTCTAATATCGTTTCATAATTTTCATCCTTTTTCTAATAATATCATTTTCATAAATCATATAAACTATTATTTGTAGGCGCATTACAAAAGATAAATATATACTGAAAGAAATCTATTTTATTGAACTTATATTTTTCTTTCATAAATTTCTGAGAAATATTATTTTTCAAAACAAGTGAAGTGCGACACAATCATAACAATTGGATTTCTTCTTTTTTTCTTTTTTTTCTTTTTGTTGTATTGTTGTGAATAAGAATTGTTTACAGGCCATTACACCCTTAACAACATCCTTTCACAGGCAAAGGAATTGTCGGATTTGTAAACGGCTTCATTGTATTAGATATATATTATTATATATATATTATATATATATATATATATATATATATATATAAATTAAATTTATTTATAAATATATATATAATTATATATATATATATATATATCATATATATATATATATATATATACCCTTGTTAAATATACGGACTCAAGCCGCTTTCATTGAGAAAATTGCTTAATGCGTTTTTTTTTATTTAGCAATACTTTATTATTTTTCTACCAATCACTGGTCGGTGGGTAATATATATATATATATATATATATATATATATATATAGATATGTATATTTATATATGCTATATATATATATAATATAGTATATATATTATAATTATAATATCTGTATATATATATATATATGAATATATACTTATATATATATATATATATATATATATATATATACAATGACATTTCCCAATCTTAAGAGGAGTTAAGATAGGCGACGAGAAGGCTATGCTGCACCTGTGTCTGAATGACGTCACGACCCTACGTCATGCGAACTGAGTCTCTCGAAGCACTTCTCAATGATCCTTGTTTCACACGATTGAGGACGGCAAATCAAACATATCTAATCAGTCCATTCCTCTTCTGGCTCTCACGATGTGTAAAAAGAAAAACTATATTACTTATCATGTTCATGAATAACTAGGCAGAAATAGTTATTATTTATTACTTATGATTTATATATATAATAATATATATGATATATATATATATATTCATATATATATATCTATATATATTATATATATCATATATAGTATATATATATATATTATATAATATATATATATATTTATATATATATTTATTATATAATATATATTATAATAATATATATATTACTATATATATATATAATATATATATATAGTATATATATATAGTATATATATTATATATAGATAATATATATATATATATATAGTATATATGTATATATATATATATATATATATTATATATATATATTATATATATATATATATATATATATATATATATATATATTATAATATATATATCATATATATATATATATATATATATATATATATATATATATAATTAAGAGCTGTAAAATAGAATTTAAATTGTGTTAAACTAAATTGAATATTTTTTTTTACAATGTTTGCTAATTTAATTAGTGTTCAAAATTTCATTGTACGAAAGATTAAGGAAAATGAGCAAAAATTCGATGCATTTTTACGACACGACACCATGAAACGGTGCTTTATCTTCTCAAATATCGTTAACATTTAGCGTTAACTCTTAAGTCGATTCTTTAGGGTCTCCAGCGAACATAGCGTAACTAGTGGGTACAGGGCAATGACCCCCTAGAGGTGCCAACCGCCCTCCCCAGAATTATTTTTTAGTCAATATAAATCATATCGGCTTGCTGAAACGTCTCCAGATATAAAGGGGCCATATATATATATATATATATATATTATATATATAATATATATATATATATATATATATATATATATATATTATATAATTATATATATATAATATATAGTAATTTTTGTATATATATATTATTAATTCACAATGTCCATGAAGGATTAAAATATAATTATAAAATATACTTTGTTTTTGGATATTTAAGTTGAGAATGTTCAGTCTGCACTTTCTTTTGAAAACGAACATAACTTTCCTGGTCCATTAAGAACTAAGAGAAACTTGAAGAGGAGATGCGGATGAAAATGGACAAGAGTAAAAAGGAAGCCTTTTTTAGTTTGGTAAGTTGCTCACTAAAGAATTGACGTAGATGAAACGTTACAATTTTGTGTAATGTACTAACTAGTTGCGTCAATCAGGAAGCTTAAACCCAACGTAATCAAAGCAATTGACAAGAACAGTATTGAAAAATTACCTTTTTGAGTTAGAGATAGAAGAGATAAAAAGGTTTCTTCAAGTCAGAACCTTACAGTATAGTCAACCTTCTACTTTCTATTAGCGTGCGGTTGGGATATGCTTTCATTGTAACTTTGAATTACTAGATATCATGCTAGCTTTTGCGAAATAAATATTTAGTGAAAATTTAAAGAAACTTTGAGTTCGTTATAATTATATATATATATATATATATATATATATATTTATATATATAAGAGAGAGAGAGAGAGAGAGAATAGAGTAGAGCCATTAGTGTAGTATATATTATACAGTGGCGTATCCAGGGGGGGCCAAGGGGGCCATGGCCCACCCCCGGAAATTTTTTATACACTAGCACTTAAGTATTATAATCCGTTTATAACATAAATCTAGAGGTTAATTATATATAAATATATATATATCATATACTATATATATATATATATATATATATATAATATATATATATATATATATATATATATTATATATATATATATATATATAAGAAAAACGATTCTTTGTCTGGGCCCCCCCCGAAAAAAACTCCGCTGGATTACGCCACTTGTATATATTATTATATATATTATATATATATCAACCAATATATATATAATATATATATATATATATATATATCAGTGCAAAAAGCTAGCCCAAAAATTCTATGGGCTAAAAACATACCCAAACTTAAATATCAAATTTTCCAATTTTTTCTCTATAGCCATAGATTTAACTACCGGAGACCAGGGGGGCATAGTCCCCCCAGATTGTCAACTAGTCCCCCCCATAAATTTATTCAGTAAAAATTCATAAAGGCTTACTGGTATTCTCAGATAAAAGTGGCATGCCCCCCACACGCTCTAGGAAAAACTCCCCCTTACGCCAATGTGCAATACCATTTCATATTGACAAAATTATTAAACTAAGACTAGTCGTAAACTAGCAGTAAGCTAGCAAGTTTTGTGTATTAAAGGAGGCCCATTTTCGCTCGGTTGTTCAGAAATTAAAAATTCATTGAACTTGTTTTTAAATTTGTGGAGCAGCAAAACTTTTTGATAGCTTTGTTTTTTATTTTTTATTTTAACTTTATTTCAATATTATATATATATAAATATATACTATATATATATATATATATATATATATATATATTATATATATGTATGATATTTATCATATATTTTATTATATATATATATATATTATATATATATACGTATCATATATATATATATATGACTGACCTACCAAATTTTACCGGAGTTGAGGGAAAATTCCGGGGAAAAGGTCGAATTTAAAGGCCGACATGCTCCGATACACTAGTCAAAGGAAGTTGCGAGAAATAGATAGTGGAAGTGTGTTCCAGATTCATTACCAGTGGCAGTGCATGAAGATTGAGCACAGCTGTTAAGACTGGTGCGGGTTAGAGAGTTAGGCAGAGAAAGGATGAGACTGTGCGGAAAGACGAATCGCGTGAGCTTTCCTCAAAGGAGGTGTTGTTCGACAAGTAAAGATTAGTTCGAGGAGCAGAAAGAGACTGGAGAGAGTTCGTGAGAGCAAGAGAGAGTTAGTGAGAACAAGAGAGAGTTAGTGAGAGCAAGAGAGAGTTAGTGAGAACAAGAGAGAGAGAGAGAGTTCAGTGAGAGCAAGAGAGAGAGAGTTCTTGAGAGCAAGAGAGAGTTCGTGAGAGCAAGAGAGAGTTAGTGAGAACAAGAGAGAGTTAGTGAGAGCAAGAGAGAGTTCGTGAGAGCAAGAGATAGTCAGTGAAAGCAAGAGAGAGTTAGTGAGAACATGAGAGAGTTAGTGAGAGCAGATTTGATTAAAAGAAAAGTCCTAGGCTCCACCTTCTCAAGGTGAGATTTGTGAGTGGATTCATCCCAGATATGTGAGGCATACTCCATACAGGGACACACGATACTCCTATAAGGAGTAAACAACTGGGGTGGGCAGGGCTACGGAGTCAGTAAATTTTTCCGGCTCCGACTCCTGGTTCCATCATTTTAAAATTATCCGACTCCGGCTCCAGCATTTTAAAATTACCTGGCTCCGGCTCCGGCTCCGGCTCCAGCTCCGCAGCCCAGGTGGTGGCGTAAAGATATTCTGAAAGCTCCTCAGAACACACAACCTGTTAGAAGCTTGTTAGAAAGAAAAATGATAATGAATCCTTCCAAGGAAAGCCACGAAAAAAAGAACCACCCTTAGTTTTCTTGGGTTAAGGAAGATATCGCTGGATAGCCAGGTATATCACGGATGCTAGGTACTTTATTCCGCTAGTAATAAGGCACGTCACTAAGGTACTAATTTATATTAAATGCTGTGTCGAGTAGAAAGATTGAGGAACTGATTTTTTGAGGCATTGAAAACAACTTTATTCTCAAAGTCCCCCATTAGGTATTCTCCTAGGCTACTCTCACAGCATGAGTTGATTACTGTTATGTGGGGGTCTATCAAAATGCAAGGAGCTATGAAGGGTGGAGTCGTCGGCATAGGAGTGGATAGGCGATGGAGCAACAGAGAGTAGAAAAAGAGTATGAAAAAAGAAAAGAAAAAAGTGTTGGAGACTTGATAGAACCTTGAGGAACACCGCTATTAATAATTTTAAAGGATGGAAGATAACCGTCTGAAACAATTGCTATAGAACACCCGAAAAGGAAATCAGAGAGAAGGTCACAGAGAGAAGGTCAAAGAGAGAAGGTCACAGAGAGAAGGTCAAAGAGAGAAGGTCACAGAGAGAAGGATGAATATCGAAAGAGGAAAATTTAAATATTAAAGCTTTGTATCAGATTATATCTAAGGCTTTCAATATGTCCAGTGATAAAACAAAAGATTCCCAGAAATGTCTTAAAGCTGAGGACCAAGTGTCAAGGAGAAGAGAAGAATATCACCATCAGAGCGTTTTTTTGCGAAAGCTACGCTAGCTTCTGAGATAAGATTAGAAGTATGGAAATGTTTCTACATTTCCTGTTAGAGATAGATTCGAAAATGGAGGTTAAAGCGATAGCACGATAGTTAGAGAGGAGGGTGGGGTTCCTCTTTTCAGGACAGGCTCAATGAGGGCAGGAATGCAAGGCTGAATATTCGAATATGGAGGTTAAAGCGATAGGACTATAGTTCGACGGGAGGGAGGAGTTCCCTTTTTCGGGACAGATTCGATGAGGGCAGGAATGCAAGGCTGAAATTGAAAGAAAGAGGCGAAATAGTCTACCCATACAGGGTGCCAGCTCGGAAAACCAAGCTTTGAGAACCACTGGAGGAGTGCCATCAGGACAATACGCCTTCTTAGTGTTAAGCTCAGAGGGAGCAGAAATGAGTTGGAGAGGGTGGAGAAGGAAGAATATCACCGGAATCGTTTAAAGTGGAATTAGTGGCAAAGGTTTAAGCGAGACTTCAGCTTTATCAGAAGGTATAAAGACAGTTGTGTAGTCGGTAGATATTAGAGTAGTGAAAGAGGAAGAAACGAACGAGTTGGGTGACATTTTTTTGTAAAATGACAGAAAGAAAGTGATGGGGAAGAACCAGAAAGATTTTTGAACTTATAACGAAAAAAAAAGTTTCTAATGCCACGGAGAATGGATATTACACCTTTCCTCATTAAATATAAGCTCAAGCATGAGTTGTGAAATTTGAAGGCTAAGTAGTCCCTGAATGAAGCGTCCTTGTGGCGAATACCAATTGAACAAACAGAATTAGACCGAAGTTTATTAATTTTAGTTGAATGGAAATAGTATGGAATGAACGATTCCACGCCAGAGAGAAGCGTTTCGGTTATTTGCTCCCCCCTCCAGCAGGAGCGAAAATCATTCCTAGGGAAAACAAAGAAAACGCCCGCTTCTTCGACCAGTTTGCTTCCCCGAAATTTCAAAAACGTTTCCTCGAGGAAGGTGAGGGTCTTTCTTTGCGATAGACGAAAAGAAAGAAGAGATAAAGAGATATGAGGTTGATCAGAGGAACCCAGAGGAGGGAAAAGTTTAAGAGAAAAGAGTTCCGGTGCGATGTCGTAGGGTGGCATCAAACCCTCATCGGAGGCCGCCAACTCCCAAGTTGTGATGTTTTTTAGGGGGAATTACTGTTTTCTACAAAAGTTTGATAATTATCTTATTAATTATATTATCTAACTTTACAGTATTAACTTTATCTCACTCTTTCTTCTTCTTCTTTCTTCCATACATCCTCTTTTAATTTATCTCTCTCCTTTCTAATATCTCTCATTCTATCCTCACCTCTCCTCCTCTTCTCTGCTCTCTCTATCTCTGCGTCTCTCTCTCTCTCTCCTCTCTCTCCTCGTTCTGACTCTCTCTCTCACATTGAAGCCAAAACCATTTCTTATGCTATTAAACAGGTTTATTTATTTATTTATCTTCTTAGTAAGTTATTCCTTTTCTTATTATTAAGAAATCACAAAACCAATGTTGTTCTTTGTCATTAAAGCAACATAACAGATGTGACTTATCTGCTAATATTCCCACTCTCACAAGGCATATATATATATATATATTATATATATATATAATAATATATATATATATATAAATATATATATAATATACTATAGTCAGTATCTAGTAGTATATAATATATATAATATATAATTATATATATTATTATATATATAATATATACTAATATATTATATATAGTATATGTATATATATTTCTCACGACCCGAGTTGCTTGCTCTGTATGGGGTGACGATTTTCCGCCATCTTAAGATTTTAGTCATATCAAATCTCCTGCTCTCCTAGCTCTCTCTCATCTCTCCTCTTCCTCCTCTCATCTCTCTCTTCTCTACAGTCGTCTTTACTTAGCTCTTCAAACTGTGCATCGTTCTCCTTATACTATCGCTATTACAATGGACTAAGGGTTTTGCCGAGACAGAATTTTGCTCATCGCACCGCACCGCACCGCACCGCACCGCACCGCACCGCACCGCACCGCACCGCACCGCGACCACACCGCAAAGGAATAAATGCACCACGCATCAAAAGCTATTCATGTCGCTCCACACCCCACCGCAACGTGATACTATGATTGTGTTCTGCACTCTCACAGCACGCACCGCACGGCGACTACGCAAAGCAACGCAACGCAACGCCAATGCACACGGTTGACTTCTTCCAACCCTACAATGGAGCTGCTCTTCTGATCTCTTCTTGTCGTTATACCTGCTCACTATGAGGAGAGGGTTTCTCGTATCGACCTTTCAAATACAATCTCATTCATTCACTTTCGCAGTTCTCTGACCTCAGACTTAAATGCTATCCTCATTCTTACATTTACCCCACTTATAAAGTCTGGAACACTTTCCTTCTTCTATTTCCTTTTCCTTTCGACCAAATGTCGGGCTTTATTTGCCGTTAATAAATAGCGTTTTTCCCCAATCTCTGCAGAGACTTTGTTGGTATCAGTCTTTTACCAAAGGAACTTATTAGTATATATATTATATATTATATATATATATATATTATTATATATTATTATTCATATACTATATAGTATCACGATACTATATATATATATTAATATATATACGTATTTATATACTATATATACTTATTATATTATATATAATATTATTATTTATACATATATATATATATATATATAATATATATATATATATATTAATATTTATAACTTATAATATATAATATATATATATATAGTATATCTTATATATGATTATATATAATATATTATGTATATTATATACTATATTATATCTATTATATATACTTGATACATTTATCAATGCTAAATTCGGAATACAGAGTATATTTACTGCTAATCAATAATATTGATAATATATGTATACAGGGAGACACTATAATAAACAGGGACCCGCTCGCACTTTTTGTGATATCACCTACAATCATTCACTAACCACCCATTATTTTGCAGGATATGCAGAAGCAAGCCGTGACAAACCTAGACTCTCAATGGAAGCGTCGAAGCGAAGAAATATACTGCACAAACATTTACTACAAGACCAGGCCCATTCAAGAATAATCAGAAGACGTTTCGTGCATCAATTCGAATATTGAGATGGCTCCCCCCCCCCCCTCCAAAAGTATGATTTCAGAACTGGGTGGACCACTTGAGAAGTTATGGGACCGGGCGAGAACCTTAATGCCACAAGTGAAACCGTCAAGCACGTCAGGACGTTCCAGGAAGCTATACAGCGCGAGAATGGTCAGAGAGCGGGGAGAGAGTCAGACAGAAAAAAAAACTTACCAGGAAAATATCGCCGAACGATCTGTGCGCCAAGCAAAGTCAAGTCCCCTCTGTATATCCCGTGGAGACTTCCAACGGGAGTGCTAGTAAACGGTATATGAAGCGGCTCTATTCGGATACATAACACAGAAGGAATCAGACCCTCACAGTCTCAGACAAACAGCATTAAGAAAGGCTAGGCAGAACTTACTGGAGAATGATCCAGAGAGACCATAGATTTCCTTAACCTTTTTGGAACTCACATGATGCCCACGTCTCACTGTCTAAAAACTGAACTCAAAAAAAAACTTATTCTGGGGAGACTTCCAAACCCAATGAAGTAGCCCATTCAAGCCTCTACGATTAACAAAATGCACATATGGGCTGCATCTACGGTCAAAGCATCCATCGGCACCATTCTTCTTCTAGGAACCTGGAAAGACAGTGTTCAGTGCACCAAACGAAAGGTTTATGGTTGAGGTCCTCAAAACTCAAGTGGGCTGAGCTACAGATCGATCTATCATCGCTTAATGAGAATCAGTTCTGGTTCCAGCAGACAGAGACCAAGCTCTCACACCCTCAAACCCGTCCCGAGATTGGCTGAAAGAGAACTTTGGAATCCGTGTGATCAGTCTCAAGACGGATTTCGAATGGGCATCTCATAGTCCAGACCTTAACCCTCCGAGATTTTCTTCTTGTGAGGTGTATCCTTTAAGGAGCCTAGGCTACGCAGGGAGACTTCCGACCGATCACTAACTCAAGGAACCCATCCGAGGGAAGACAAGAACCCTTCCGTGTTTGTGTAGGCACGTCATTGAACAAATTGTGTGCCTGCGCCTCAAATTAAATGCACAGAGCTAAATGGTCATCTCGACCACAGCACTGCTCTAAATGAAGAAGGAACAGGCCAAAAAAACTATCAAAGTGGTTTTTTGTAATATTGATGTCTAAAACAATAACTAGTTATAACTGTTTTCATTTACCAAAAAAATTTAAGAAATGAAGGCATTTTAAAAGTTGGGGCCCGTTTTGTTTGGTTCAGCAGATAATCATATATATATATATTATATATACTAATATAATATTATAATATATATTATATATAATATATATATATACTATATATATATATCATATATATTATATTAAATATATACTTACATGAAAATCTGCTAGACCTATTCTACCCCATAGAAGTTATAATTTATCCGATAATTTTTTAATAACTTTTTTTCCTCTTAATTCATCATTTAAAATTTTATTAGAATATCCTTCCAGCTGGAGGTACTGACGGAGGATGTTATGTTTGTGTGCTGTGTCGTGTCGCTGAATGTGTGGTGTGGTGCATGGGCGCAGCGGTGTGAGTTGTAGGTAGATCCACCCAAAAGTGACGTGATTGAAATTGTTATGAAGAAACAATCTTAACTTTTGAAGTGGTGCTGAGTGTCCCATCTAATTGAGGCAGACGACATTACATATTCCTTTTAACGTTAATCTACTTACAATCTATATATTTATATATTATGTTATATATATATTATATATATGTTAATTATTATTTTATATATTATATTTATATTATATATTAGTTATATATATATATATATTGATATTTCTTTATATATATACAGAAAGGAATAACGTGGAGAAAAAGACCTCCAGAGCGCTTTTTTGAGATTGAGTGTATAATTTGACTTGCTTGCTTTGACCGAAACAAGAAAGGAAGCGGTGAAGGCGAGTGTGTAGGAGTGAAATATGTGGGTAGGAAGAGGAGGGAAAGGAGGTAAGAGGAGGAGGAGGTTGCGGTAATCTGAAACTACAATAATAAAAGAGGGCTATGGTAGATTTTGTTTTTGTGTGAGTACGAAAATACTAATGATTAAATGTAAATTTGAAATAGTTCAACGGTATGGGTGGTTGTGACATATAATTATCTGAGGGTGATGTTGAGGGACTGTATATTCGCTGGTTATCTAATGTGTTTTTGAACAGGTTGCATAGAGTCAGATTGTTGTGTCTGGGACTTTGATGGTGGAGTAGTCTGATCGAAAGGGTGATCTAAGGTTCCTTTGTTTTGCGTGAGAGATGCGAATAGGTTGGAATGTATTTGGTTTCTGGCGGGGGGTATGTATGTAGTATTATTTCTTTTTGCGGGCGCAAGAGTATATTTTGTTTACGGCTAGTTGGCTGTAGTAGAGATTGGTATCGAAGAAAAGTATATTTATTTTGTGGTTGGCGAAGGGAGGAGGTATTGAGAGCTGCGCTGGATGAATGTTAAATCAGGGGTGTGATTATCGGTCATTATGTTGTCTGTGCGTAAGTTAATTTTGTGGAGGGGATGACTGAGATGACAGTAGATAATGAGGATGTGTGATTAGACGAGGAGTGTTGGAGCACTTAGCTGCGTCATACGTGCGTGTGT
>JABUQX010012735.1:42500-50610 GCA_015478945.1 Trachelipus rathkii | reverse complement strand
CATAGCTTTTTAATGTTTTTAATACTGCTGCAAATTAGATATTTAAATATCATAGTTTTTCTTTTATAATGTTTATAATACTGATAGAAATTAGATGATTAAAAATCATGTTTTTTTATGTTTTAATACTGAATCAAATTAGTAAATTAAATATCACAATTTCTTTTTTAATGTTTTTAATACTGATGGAAATTAGATGATTAAAAATCATAGTTTTTTTGTCTTTAATATTGATGAAAATTAGATAATTAAATATCATAGTTTTTTTGCTTTTTAATGTTTTTAATACTAATGCAAATTAGGTGATTAAAAATCATAGCTTATTTTATGCCTTTAATATTGATGAAAATTAGATAATTAAATAACAGAGTTTTTTGTTTTTATATGTTTTTAATACTGATGGAAATTAAATGATAAGAAATCCTAGCATTTTTTGTCTTTAATACTGATGAAAAGTAGATAATTAAATATCTTAGTTTTTTGTTTTCTGATGTTCTTAATACTAATGGAAACTAGATCATTTAGATGATTAAAAACATAGCTTTTTTAACGTCTTTAATACTGATGAAAAATAGATAATTAAATATCATAATTTGTTTCTTTTTTAATGTTTTTAATAGATGCAAATGAGATGATCAAAGGTTTTTTGGTTTTTAAGGTTTTTAATACTCGGGCAAATTAGATGATTAAATATTTTAGTTTTTTGCTTTTTAATGTTTTTATTACTGATGCAAAATATATGATAAAATATCCTAGTATTTTGTTTTTTAATTTTTTCAATATTGATGCAAATTATATGATTAAATATCATTTTTTTTTGTTTTATTGTTTTTAAAACCGATGAAAATTAGGTGATTTAATATAATAATTTTTTGTTTATAAAAATGTTTAGAATATTGATTCATATCATAGTTTTTGGTTAATAAATATTGATAGAATATTGATCATAAGAGAAGATTAAATATCGTATTCTTTTGTTAAAAAGTCAAAAATAATTGGAACTAAGAATTTCTATGTTCTTCGATTCGTTCTCCTATAGTATTACACTTGATATTGACATTATTCGTAAGCTCCCAATCCTCTCTCACTTTTTCTAAATAGCAGACGTATTTTATTTCAAACATTGCATTTTATCAAGTTTGTGCCCTGACATTTAGAATCTGTTTTTATATATATATCATGAAGGCGCGTGATAAACATGACAAAATAAATCTCAATTTGCATCTCACTACTGTGTCTCAGTTCTCGTACGCTTACATTACTCATTATTCTATACATCTCATAGTTTTTTATCCTACCTATTTTTTACTATTTTTATATTACTTATCTATATACTTCTCATTTTAATAACTCTTCATATCTCTTTTACCTATTCACATTTCTATGAAACGTGTACACGATACTACTCTCTCTCAAACTTATACGAATAAATTTATATTGTAGGCAGTCAACATAAAATGATGAATAAAATAATAATAATTCAATTAGGTACCGTATAGTACAATCTCAAATATCTAGTAAATGATCTAATCAAGTTAATATATATATATATATATATATATATATATATATATAATAATATATATTAATATATATTATATATAATTATATATATATATATTATTAATATATATAAAATATTAAATATATATTAATAATTAATAATTAATAATATATATATATATAATATATATATATAACTATATTATTATATAATAATTAATTATAATATATATATAATATATATATATTAATATTATATATATTATAATATAATATTATAATAATTATATAATATATATATTATAATATATAATATATATAATTATAATATATATATAATTATTGATTAATATAATATATAAATAATTATATATATATTAATTATCATATATATTTAAGTATATATATATACTTTTTATTCAAAATTAATTTGGTTTATATTATTCTAGCAAATCGATATAGAGTACATACGAACAAGATAGGAGTAAATTATCCTGGACTATAACGGTACCGGATATAACAATGATATCTAAGCCGGATACGCTATATAGGAATATAAGTTCAAATAAATAATCTTGGCCGGTATAGGCTAATATACTATAGGTGAGTTGCTAAGTTATCCGGTACTACTAATCACTAAATATATATATATATGATATTATAATAATATATATTATATATATTAAATAATATATAAATATTATATATAATTATATATATATAATATATATATATATATATTATATAATTATATATATTATATATATATATATATATATATATATATTTTTAGAAGGTGTACCAGAATTCCGGTCCCGGCCGGAATTCCGGCCGGTTTTTTTCCAGTTCCGGTTCCGGCCGGAAAATTTTTTTTTTTTTTTTTTTTTTTTTTTTTTTCAAAAATTCCTATACAAACGGAATTACAAATTTACTTCTGAGAAAAAATTGCTTGAAAGAGATTTATTTTATATAAACCATAGCCCATCTTTTAACAAATATAATAGTAGCCCTTGTGTAGTAAATTCATCAGTGTATCCATACCTAATGGTATTATTTAAAGAAAGTTTTCTCAGATATATCAGAACATCCGATATTAAGATATTTTAAAATTTGTTATAAATTGCAAATTATATATATATATATATATATATATATATATATATATATATATATTATATATATAATATATATATATAATATGATATATATATATATTATATATATAATTAATATATATATATATATATTATAATATATATATAAAATATATATATATATAATATATATATATATTATATATATATATATATATATATAATATGATATATATATATAAAATAATATATATATATAATATATATTATATACATATATTAATATAATATATTAAATAACTCATTATATTAAATATATATTATATATAATATAATTAAGATATATATATATATTATATATAATTAATATATAATATAATTATATATTATATATAATATTATATATATATATATATATATATTAATATATAGTATATTATATATAATATATTATAAACTATATCCTATATAAATAATATATTAATATATATATAATATAATATACTATATATAATTAATATATTTATATATATATATATATATATATATAAATATTATATATATATATTAATATATATATATATATTATATATTATTATATATATAATATATATATATATATTAATATTATAATATATAATAATATTAATATTATATAATATATATATAATATAATAATATTATATATATATATAGTGAGTATATTATATAAATTATATATATAACTTTCTATTAAATCACTTATTGATATATAGCTGAATTGATGGTGAGTAATATAAGAAAAAACTATTCAACCATAGTATTGGCTAATATCTAGATTAATTTTAAATCGTTTATTTCACCTCAAATATATATATTTCCTAAAGAGACATTATCAGTTAAATGTATATAGTTTTGATATAATTATAAGGTGATGGTCAGACTCCGTAGGCATAAGGTAGAGTGATAAATACTCTTCTGTGTCTAGTAACTTCAATCAAGAATAATATTTAACAGGGAAATAAGGGGATTATATTTTTAGAGAGCATGAGTGTAGGAATATTATATGATATTTAGATTTCACTTTTCGCAGACCATAATTAAGGTTAGAAAATTTTTAATGTCACCGCGAGTTTTTTTCGAGTAATGATTTTTGAATCACTTTTGGTATGAGAGACAAAGCTTCAGATTTCTTATAATTAGAATTATGCAGCTTATTTACATGAATATATGGGCCTATTTTTAAGATTCTGTGTTTTTGGTGATATACCATTATTTAGCACGTGAAACCTTCTGTCACTTCCGAGTCAGTGTCTTAAATCTTTACTTTTGTCACATCTCGACGTTTAATCAAAAGAGAGTCACACTAAACTCTAAGTAAGTGACTCTTTTCTTATAGTGTCTTCTACACTCACTCTATAAGGACAATTTTGAGGGGGACAAAGGCTCGAGTAAATTAGCGTTGCGCTCTTGGGTCGAATATTCCTTAGTGTTTGTGATTTATATAATAAGTGCTAATTAGCTACATCGTAACATTTGTGAAATGACCCTATACACACATAAATTCACAGAGAGTCACTAGAATTTTACCACAAAAACAAGTCAATAAATATTTTGAGCTAATGTAGTATTATTACCATTAACTTGTATCGTAATACATATATCCAATATCATTTTGGCATCATAGTTCCATCAAAAAAAGACTGATAATATGTGCAATTAATTTTCCTTAACAAATAACTAAATCTTTCGTATATATTACTAAATTTAAGAATAAAGTCAGTTATAGTCATCATATTGGGACACTAATATCACATAATCTGAAATGCAGTTAAATTTAATAAACACACAATATCATTTATTCTCTAATATAGTTTTGTGATAATATATATCTTCATTTATGATTATACTTATTCGGAAAAGTTTAACTAGAATGATTCAAAAGGTAAACAGAAACACTTCAATAAGCTACTTTACTTTATTATTACAGAAATGCTAGTCGTCTATCAGATAGTTTGAGAGATAATGCTGGAGAGTCTAAAATATGTAAGATAATATATTGATGAATAAAATTGATTTATTGAATGCAATGTTATTCATTAACAAATTATTTATGTACAAAACTATATTATATATATATATATATAATATTAAAAATTCATGATGATATATATATATAATATAATATATATATATATATGTCTCCTCTGTGAAGAAAAGGTAAGTGGATAAATATTCAAATCCTCTTGAGTTCCGATAAGGAAGGGAGTGCATAGAGTTTTTACATTTAATTGTGACTTGTATAAAGGTTTTGTGAATCAATTTCGTACACTGATATTTTTAGTTCTTTTACCTGTCTACCATACAATTAACAGAAGATGATTTATTGATGAAGTCTGGGTTAGAGATTCGAATAGAGAAAGGATAAGCTTGTGTGGATAGACGAGTCAAGAGAAGACACCTTCTGAGAATATGGCATGAGGCTAAAATGGTCAGTTTAATAGAAGCCAGTGTCATAGTGACAGTTATAAAAAGGGCAGCAACAGTTTGGTAGATAGAATTCGTTAGGCAATGAAAATTCAATGTAAAATAAAAAATATCTTTCAAATGTATTTTACAAACGCATTTCCAAAAGTGGTGAATTCTTTTGACTCGATTTCTTCTGAGTTAAGAAGCTCAGCTTAACTGTGAATATATAATATATATATATATATATATATTATATTATAATATATATATATATTTTTTCTGTGTTATATATATATAATATATATATATATATATATATATATATATATATATATATATATATATATATATATATATATATATATATATATATATATAATATAATATATATTTCTTATATCTTCTATATATATATTATATATATATATATATATGTATATAGTATATATATATATATATATATATATATATATATATATATAATGTTTTGGTACTTTCTAGTACCTTTTTAATGCTTTATTCGTTTTTGATGATTAATGCGTGAAATTAGAGATTTTCAAGGTTGACGACAGGTGTCGACCAAGTCAAGTCAGCAGCTGACTTGGTCAAGGCCCCAATTCCGGAGGGGTTTGGCTCAATGATGACGGTGAGTACCCAAGGGAAACGACAAAGTTTGAAGGTCAGTGAGACCGTCTTCGGAGCCTCTGGAACTTCGGAACTGAAGGAAATTCCAAGTCATATCGGCAGTTAACTTTGAAATTTTCATCACATCGTTAGATTTTGACACTTGATATGTCAAAGTACATTTCTAAGTAGGGGGAGACCGTTTTCTAAGTTTTAAGGAGATTTAGGAACAAGTCTTATAAGCAAAATTTTCCACCTTGAATTTAAGGGACTTAGAGACATCGTATCCCCCTCAAACTTGGTACCACAATAGCTGATGATATCATTTTGCCTGATCAGCAGTTGCACCCAGTTACGCCTATCCAAGGGGGTGCTGAGTCCCACTAAGTAGAAAATGGTCGTAGAAAGGCGAAAATTAAATGGCCGGCAGGACTCGGAGGATGAATTGGAATTAGAGAAGAGGCCGGAGCATGAGTTGATTCATATGCAGGAGCACTGAGTCGGAGTAGCAGGCGGGGTAAGAAGAAAAGCACAGATGGCCTAGCAGAAGAAGATGGAGGAAGAATGAAGAGGGAATAAAAAGTCTCATGTGCCGGAACATATGAGCCAGAACCAGAATCTGAGCTGGAGCTGGAGCCGGAGCCGAAGCCAGAGCTTTAGTTGAAATTTTGAAATATGCATGTAATGTGTCAAGTAAGGTGTATTACCTTTTGTTTATAAGGACGAAGAATCCAATTTTGAGGGTTTAAGAACCTTCATGGGTGTCTGTGAGCCATGGGTGTCTGTGAGCCATAGGTGTTTGTGAGCCCAAGGGAGGGAGATCCAGACAAAAGCACAGTGTGCATAAGAGAAGAAGAAGATGGAGGAAGATAGAGTAAGAAGAAGTCGGAGACCGAAAAGTCTCAAGTGCTGGAGCAATGAGCCAGTGTCAGGGCTGATGCTGGTGCTGGTGATGGGTCGGTGCTGAGTTAGCATACATTCGCTTAACAACACAATATTGACATCAATGTATATCTTAACAAACCCATAAAACTCGATTATGAAGGTTTCAAGCTCCTACGGGGTGCCAGGGCATGTGCCTGTTGCACAAAATATGGATTTTTGCAGAACAAACTTATTAATTATACGGCCACTATTAATTGATAAATTTTTAGATGGTCATTATAGCAATTAAATGTTGCACAAAATGTTAAACTTATCACAACGAGCCTATTATTTGTACGGCATCTCTTTAACTATTTGCCGTTCAATCGATCATTGTTATTACGCAGGCCAACCTAGTTTTTCCATACCTAACCGGACTATGCCTAACGTAACCTGACCAAATTTGGCTTGACATGATGTGAAAACTTTATGTTAGCATTTACTCGTTGGTCAGTACGATAGTCAGGACAGGTTATCGTAAATTTTTGTTGTTTTGTTAAATACTACTATGATAATGAAAAATTAAAACTTATGTTGAAGATATGCAGGAAAAGTTGGAATAGGTTTAGTTTTGTAGGTAATGTTAGTTATTTTACCGTTGATAAGTAGAATGCTTTATTATTGTTATCAGTTTATTTATACGTATGGTATGTTAGGTTTGTTGCTGTACATTATGTTCTTAGTTCAGGTTATGTTATGTTGATGTTATGCTGATTATGTTGTTATATTGATGGGAAAACTTTATATTAGCATTTATTTATTCAATGGTCTGTATGATAGATATGTTAGGATATGGTAATATTTTGCTGGGGTTTGTTAAATTCTACTATGGTGATTGATATTTTTATGTTATAAGTATAAAAAGAAAAAAAGATTTAGTAAAAACAAAATGTTTTAGTAAATTTATGTTATGTTCATACAAAGAACTTAATTTTATGTAACATTTATACAAAGAACTTATTTCTATGCTATGTTTATACAAAAAATGATACTTAAATATGACTTTAGTGACTTAATCAATGGAATACGAATGGGGAAAAGGGCTATGATTACCAATTTTAATTTATTGATCTGTTAACTAATTGATATTATTAATAAAAAAGAATATAAAGAATAAAAGATTTAGTAAAAACAAAATGTTTTTAATAAATTATTTGTTACGTTCATACAAAGAACTTATTTTTATGATGTACTTATACATGGAACTTATTTTTATATTATGTTTATGCATAATACATGATCAAATATGACGTAAAGCAGTAAAATCAATAAAGTATGGTATGACATGGCATCGTGGAAAGTGATGGTTTATGGTGTTTGAACTTTACTGATTCACTACTTTAGGGTCAGTAAAGTGCATATTTTTCATAAAATTAAAAAAAAGTAAAAGCACAATGTTTTAAAAATTCTTTTAATAAAATAAATAAAATTTCAAAAATAAAAAGTTTTATAAATTTTGTAAAAATATATAAAATTTTTAAAAGTTTTAAAATTAAAAAAAATATTTAAACTATAAA
>JABUQX010012735.1:32500-37500 GCA_015478945.1 Trachelipus rathkii | reverse complement strand
GAGAGAGAGAGAGAGAGAGGAGAGAGAGAGAGAGAGAGAGTAGAGAGAAGAGAGAGAAGATGAGGAGACGAGAGAGAGAGAGAGAGAAAGAGAGAGAAGAGAGAGAGAGAGAGAGAGAGAGAGAGAGAGAGAGAGAGAGAGAGTTTTCAATTGTGACAAATTTCACCTTTCAGGTATTGTTAAAAAAAAGCCACTCTCAGATATTTTTTTGTTATTTTTGAATATAGTTTAGAGGAGCTGAGGAGTTATAAACCTAAAGATTTTATCTAGTATGCATCTAAATATCTAAATGTTAAATTGTTTTTTTACATAGATCCATTCAATATCTACAATTCATATTGGCAATAGATGTCAATAAAGTCGAGCTTACAGAAAAATGCTCGAAATCGAAGTTTTGGAGCTGGACCAATTAAATCAACTCGGGAAAATTTGTAAAATCTGGATGAATTGTAAAAAAAAATAATTAGAGAAAATTTTCAATTTCGACAATTCTTATAATTTAACACTGAAACTGTCCCTTAGGTTAATCACATTTTTTTTAAAGTATTTTCATTAATATTTGCCCATCGTAATATGCTATACTTACACATAGTAAATTAAAAATATGTTTAGTGAAATCTTACATATTTATATAAAACCTATAACTTGAAGCAAGTTTATATGAATATAAAGTTACATAAATTGCTTCCTCTCTCACTCTTATTTTCGACTATTTCTTCCTTCTGCTAGCTTATGTTCTTTCATGAAACCTGTTCCAAAGAGGGTTCCCTTCTTAATTCTCTAACTATCGCTCCATTGCTTTAACTTCAATCCTAATACATTTAACAGAAAGTTATGGAAGCCTCTTAAATCTTCTCCTCTTGGCTCATATCGCAAGTATGCTTCCAAAGGAAATCTCTATTTGTAGTCTTTCTTTATTTCTGTCTGACTTTTAGTCCTCTGCTCTTACACATTTCGGTGAATCTTTCCCTGCGACTTTGAACATATTTAAAACCTTTGATAGGGTCTGAGACAAGCTTTGATTTTAAACTTCTCTCTTTGGGTATCTTTTCTTCTCTCTATAACAGTGTCTGTCTGCAATTTCGTTTCCAGTTTTCTTTAGAATTTGTTTCAGATGACCACAGCCCTTTAAAACTATCATTGGTTATGTTCCTTAGGGTTGGTTGTTCTATTCCCATCTCATTTTTTCAATGAAAATCTTTCCATCTGTCACTACTTCTCCTTTGTTCTCTTATGCCGATAGTTCCATCTCTCATTACTTCTTTAATTCGAAATGCGTCCAACATAACGGCTTTTAGCTAATAATGCTAGGAGAGTGGCCACTGATCTTTCTTTCTAATGTCACTAATTGGGGTAGAGAACATGGTTGATTTCAATATCTCAAAAACTCTATTTCTTCATTTCTCTATTCGAGATTGCTTCCACAAAACTACAGCTTCTTTGAAAACACAACCCAATCCATCATATGTTCTTAATTTTCTTACATTTCTCATGAATTATCCTGGAATGATCAAATAATTTTTCTCACTAGACAAGTTCTTATGATGCTGTAATTTCTGAGGGGTTATAAGAACTTTTTTTCTAACACCAGAGTTTATTGCACTGTATTATGAAGTCGTTTGCTCTTGTATGTACCATGCACCGTAAAACTGGGATGGTTGCACATATACAGCTCTCCTTTATATGGTGGAAGTTATACTCTTTTTAGACATCAATTCTTCTCCTGATATTGACTCAATCCAATTTGTGTTTCATTTATACACTATTCTCAAATCTTGCGTGTCAGATGTTAGTGTCGTGAGATTGCAACTTGATATTTCTGCAATTTTAATCTACCCTCGTCCGAATTTAAAATAATTTTTTCTCATAAAACTAAGAAAATAACATCAATATGAGAATGAGAAATAATATATTGAATGGTAAAGCCGAATCCAAGCGCTCAGCCCCAGAGCTGGATTTTTCTTGCCGATCGCTACGGAGCTGCAGCTGAGATTTGAAAATTGTTCCAGAGCCATGTTGGAACTGGAACTAGAGTCTTCGTGGCCCCCTGGAACCGGAGCCTACCAAACACAAACACACATGCACCCACCTACACAAACACATACACACACACACACACACATCACACATATATATATATACTATATATTATTATAATATATATATACTATATATAGATATATATATATAATATATATATTAATATATATATATATATATATATATATATACCTTATATAATTATATATATATATATATATATTATTATATATAGTATATATATATATATGATATATACAAATACATACACACACACACACACACACATATATATATATATATATATATTTATAAGAGGTTGACTCCAGAAACGAAAATCAATAATAAATGTATCGTAATTTCACTAATTTTAGGGTAAATACATTAAAATAATAGGGTAACCTAACCTAACCGAACCTAACCAACAATCCTTAACCTAACCAACCTAAATTAACCTAACCTAATATTAAAGGAGTCAACCTCTTATAAATGTCATATATATATATATATATATAGTATATTATATATATATATATATTATATATTATACACATGTATATATATTTATATAATATATATATATATATATATATATATATATATATATATGCACAACATAGGTGTAGGGTACATGCTTGTGGTAGAGGCATGTCAGAAAGAAGAGAATTTGTTTATTCGTATCAAATTTAATATAATTTTTGGAAGATATTTCTTCCTTACTTTCACTTAAAAGCTTTCCCTTCTTTATTATTAAAAGAAACTTTCTCGCTTTATATTTTTGTTACGAATATTTTCACAAGAAGTTATCTAATAAGTCTCTTTTTATTATTATTATTATTATTATTTTTATTATTATTATTATTATTATTATTATTATTATTATTATTATTATTAATTATTATTATTATTATTATTTTTATTATTATTATTATTATTATTATTGTTGTTGAGCAGTAACTGAATGTATTAATGGAATAGTGAAGTTAACAATGTATGAGGAAAGGAAGATTATTTTTCAAGTGAATCTTTTTATTAAAGAAATTATTCGAAGTGATCAATCCTCTTAAAGGAGGATAAAGAAAAGAAACTATTAAGCAACATTAATCAAATTTAAAGAAAATAAACTGTGTAATGGAGGTTAAAGGATATTGAAATATTAAAAAGGACCCCAGATCAGTCACAGTTTAAAAAAATGGCTAAAAATATATTTCTTAAAAAAATCGGTCAAAATTAATTATTTTCTATTTTTGACCAAAAGAGCTATTGATGATATATTAATATAAAAAAAATAGCCTTTGCCTCTTGGAATCTGTTGTCATTAAAAACATTTTATTTTAATTCTATTTATAACGTCTTTGTTAAAGTGAATAAGGTTTTTAATTTGGCGTTCTCACCATGAAAGTATTCTTCTGCCTCAGAGATTTTCAAATAAACAGACAGATGATTATACTATCAGTTAAGTTAATTGAAAAACTCTCTCAAGTATTAATATTAATACATCAAATTAGGAATATCGCTTACTTAACACATTAAAATATTTTTTAAAAATATATAGATTTTAAAAAATTACCAAAAATTTTTGAATTGTTTTTTAAATAATTCAAATAAAGATTAACATTGATTGAAATATTGATTTCGTTTAAAGAAGATGAAACCGCGAATTTGCCATTGCAATAAGAAATAAAAGTTAATTGAAAAGATTAAAAAGAGAATTTATAATTTTTTTTAAAACAACAGCACAATATAAAATAAAAATTGAAATATGAAAGGGTTTATGAAAAAGATCTCTAATATTATAATTAACAGTTCGGAATAGTAGCTTTTTCAGGGCTCAAAAGAAAAGTGTGAATTCTCATTAGATTTCTAATTGTAAAATAACTAGCTAAATATTTTTTAAAAAATTATTAAAAAATTTGTCCTTTTTTCTGACTTCTGCTACTTTGTTCCTCGAAATTCCTGTGAATAATTATTATTATTAGAAAATCACGCTTTAATAAATATGTTTCCTGGGGCTAAAATAACGAAATACATTCTAGAAATGAATATCAGTTAAAAATATATGTATTTACATATAGTTTATACTATAATAGAACTGTAATGTGAAAAATTCCATTGGCAAGCAAAGATGATTTTTAATTGGAAATCGAACCATTTCTTGCTGCAAATGAGAACGGTTGACATATCAGAGCAGTTATTAAATCATCAGATTACCTTCATAAGATTAGTGATAAATTATCAGGATTATGCAATCGAAATATCATAATGAAATCGGATATTTAAAACTGATTGCTTGAAACTTAGGAAAATTTTAACCACAATTATTGTTTTCAAATAACCTCAAGTGATTTCTAACTTTTCCAAAGTGAGATAATTAAAATATTTTACCTTGGTTCACAACTTCACATTTTCACTTTTAAGAATTCAATTATTTTTAACACTTTCATTATATTCAAGTTAGAAATTATTATTACCGCTGTCTGATTAAGATAAAATACTCGTTTTGGTTTTCTATAGTGATAATGAATATCATTTAATACATACATACATACATACATACATACATACATACATACATACATACATACATACATACATACATACATACATACATACATACATACATATATACATACATACATACATACATACATACATACATACATACATACATACATACATACATACATACATACATACATACATACATACATACATACATACATACATACATACATACATACAAAATCCTACTTATACATGCAGATGTTTATATGAAAAAATCACGCTTTAATATATGGTTCGTGAGGCAAAATATTAAAATAATCTAATTTTGAAAGAGAAACACTAAATTTTTAAACATACTATACAGGAATAATAAACTAAATCTTCAATAAAATATATTTCATTTTCTATTTATAAAAGATAAAAGGAATTTTTATATTTTCCCTTTCATTACTTTT
>JABUQX010012735.1:0-22500 GCA_015478945.1 Trachelipus rathkii | reverse complement strand
CTGATAGACATCATTCTTCCATCAACTCCTGTACATTCCATCCACATTCTAAAATCACATCCACACCACCTTTCCAATACTTTAGTAGCATCCTCAGAACTATCCCATCACCTACAATCAACACGTTACTAATGAAACACATATATACACATAAAAATATCGACATTGGTCAATCAGACCACTGTATATTTCAAAAATGAGAAACACTCTAAAACTCAAACCTCAAATTTCAATAGCCAGGTATAGGTCGGGCCACCACCCCAACCCACAGGAATACAAAAACATATTCAAAATACAAAACACATCACCAACATTCCAAAGATGTCCACAGGAACCGGAGATAACAGAGCACCTCCTTCTAAAATATTCCTCTCTTACCCTACATAGACAGAATTTGCTATCAGATTTCGTCCTTAAGACACCTTTTCGAACGGCCGTCGTCCGTTCCGGGTTTCCTACAAGATACATGGCCCATCTATTGAAGAGGAACCGGGAGAAGAAAAGGATATATATATATATATATATATATATATATATATATATATATATATATATATATATATATATATATATATATATATATATATATATATATATATATATATATATATATGAAGGGAAAAGAACTTTTCTTTTTTTATTTAAATTTGCCAATCCATTTAAATAATATTTAAGGAATACAAGGTTATTATTTTTATAAATGTTATTTACGAGATATAAAAAAAAGCAAACAAGAGAAAGGTATACTTAGCAGAAACTTATTTGTTCCCTTATAAAACGAACGATAGGAATAATGAAATTCTTAAAAGAAGAAGCCTTTCCTTATGTATTTTACGTTCACTTATATTGCTGTTGAGCTTCGTCGAGTTCACTCTTAACCGATTTTTATCATCAATCTTCTTTTATGGTTTCAAACAACTAGACTTTTAAACAATGATACGAGCTATAAAATGGCACAAAATTTTTAAACTTTTTTTAAAAGCCATTCTATCTATTCTTGGGAGTCAAAGTTTATAAAATATGATATTTCGTGAAGGCAATAAAAATATTGTAGCTTAATTTAAGAAAAAAGAAAAGAAAAAGAAAGTACATGTTACTCAAGCATGACGTATTCATAAGTATATATTAAGAAATTTGGAACCGAATCCAAGGAAATAAATTTATAAATACCGAAATCCTTTTAGATGCTTCACATAAACTTTCCTTTAATCATTACTAGCTACCATTAACTCCTTGAACCATTACAAGCGTCCGTAAAGCTGCCTCAAAATCATAAACTTCGCCTAACTTCCATTTCAGAAAATAAAATGCTTCGGATCGCGCCACAACCTAAGCCTACAAACCGTCTGATGTCCTACTTCCTTCGGTTTCCCATTTCCCTTTAAACGAACGAAGAAATAGGGAACGAAACTATTTTATACCACATTTATCTATTCCATAACTTTACGTTCATAGCTTTTATATTCACGACTTAATGAGATGTTATGAGATGTAAGATGACATAATATAGCGAATAAGAAAATTATATTCAGAAAGAGGCCCGAAAAAAAGAGGAAAAAAAAACTGTCAGAAAATAGTTTTTAACTGACCTTTTTTTTTTCCTTCATCTTCGCATCAAAAAGTTCCTTTTCTTTTTAATATTTTTTTTTTCGGAAAAGGCGTAATTTAAGTTGTGCTTTTAAGGATCAAGGAAGGTTAAAAGATTGGAATACGTGCTACGAAATAAACCTTAAGAGGTAATCTAGAATACGTGTGTGGGAGTAGGTACACACGTACGTACATACGTATGCAACTGCAAAAGTAAATGACTGTGCCCACCCAGGGAATTACGGAAGATATGTAATAAATATTTTATGGTTTGCCAAATCTTATAAAAGTCAGTTATCTTATATATATATATATATATATATATATATATATATATATATATATATATATATATATATATATATATATATATATATATATATATATATATATATATATATATATATATATATATATATATATATATATATATATATATATATATATATATGAGAGCGACTCCTATACTCGTGCTGCTTGTGCTTAGAACGAGTTGTGCTTAGAACGAGTTAACTTTATAGAAACGATCAATATAAATTTCATAAAGTTACATAAAATTCTCTTATTTTTGCGAAAACTGAATGAATGCAAATGTTACACTAATAAGCATAAAGATTATGTAAAAATTGAAACAAAAGTGTAAAAATCATTGTGTATTAAAAAACGCTATATTTCAATCAATTAAAAAGGTGACTCTTCGTGCTCTAACATTTTGATGTTGCCACAGGTAAGAATTGCCATTATCTTTTTGTATAAATAAGGTGAGACTACTTTAGGTTTATATTAAAAATATAATATATATATATATATATATATATATATATATATATATATATATATATATATATATATATATATATATATATATATATATCTCTAATAATAATAATAATAATAATAATATAATATATATATATATGATTTAATATAATATCAATAATATATAATAATAATAATAATAATATATATATATGTAATAATAATAATAATATATAATATATAATAATAATAATAACTATATATATAATAATAATAATATATAATAATAATCATATATATATAATAATATATAATATATAATACGACTAACTAATAATAATAATAATAATAATAATAATAATAATAATAATAATAATAATAATAATAATAATAATAATAATAATAATAATAATAATAATAATAATAATAATAATAATAATTTAATATATATATATATATATATATATATATATATATATAATATAGTTGTAATAATAATTATAATATATACATATATTTATATATATAATTTATATATATATATATATATATATATATATATATATATATATATATATATATATATATATAATTATTAATCGTATTCATAGTATTGTTAATATTACTAATATGTATAATAACAGTAGTATGAGTCAGTTAATCTATAATGCTGTATTATTCATAACATTATGATTACATGTTATAACACATAACCCTTTATGCTGATTCAGGACGTACATAAACTATTGTGCGGTATAATAAAAATTCTAAGGTTGCCATTCTTCTTTTGTACATTGATGCATTGGGTAATAATATTAAAGTATATTGCGTATCGATGGTTTCTAATATTTCCGATCTACGTCGCTAAAAGCGAAGTGCATTGAAATGTTTCATCTAGCAACCCTGACACTCCAACTGCTAAATGAGTAACTTTTCATGCTACCAACCGGAAGGTACCTACCTTCTATTCCCCTAATATATATATATATATATATATATATATATATATATATATATATATATATATATATATATATATATATATATATATATATATATATATATATATATATATATATATATATATATATATATATATATATATATTTTTTATTTTTATTTTTATTTTTTTACAGAAGATAAACACCACCGCTCACGGGCAGAGCCCTAATCAAGGATGAGGTGTACTCACTTAACGTCCGAGCAGGACGAAGCCAAGCCCAAGGAGAATAGCTCACATTCTCCCACCCGACCAGTTGCGAACCTGGGACCCTTCGCTTTGTTTGGCGAGAGTGCTCTCCCACTGAGCTACCTGGCACTTTTAGTATAAATAAATATAAAATACAAAAAAAACATATACATATACATACATATATAAATACATACATAAATACACAAGCACATACATATAATATTATTATTATCACTATTAATAATTTATTAAAAATAATGAAATAATAATAATAATAATAATAATAATAATAATAATAATATATATATATAATAATAATAATATAATAATAATAATAATATAATAATATATATAAATAATAATAATAATAATAATAATAATAATAATAATAATAATAATAATAATAATAATAATAATAATAATATAATAATAATAATAATAATAATAATAATAATAATAATAATAATAATATAATAATATATAAAAATAATAATAATAATACGATATATATATAACTATAATATGTATATGTATTAATAATAATGTAACAACAATAATAATAATAATAACTTATATATGTATATATTAATATAACATATAATATATGTATATCTTCTTCAGCTGCTATTAACTCAATATTCTATATGGAATATGTTCATAACAAATATGTGTAATATGCTATGTATAATATGTATAATATATGTATAATATACCCAATATAATAATATATATATGTATATGTAATAATATACATATGTAATAATAATAATAATATATATATGTAATAATAGTATATATTTATAAAAAAAAAGTAATAATGACAATAATAATATATGTATATTGGCTATAAAAATATCTAATATACATATAATAATAATAATAATAATAATAATAATAATAATAATAATAATAATAATAATAATAATAATAATAATAATAATAATAATAATAATAATAATAATAATAATAATAATAATAATAATAATAATATGTAATAAAAATAAAAATATATATAAATATATATATATATATATATAAATATATATATATATATATATATATATATATATATATATATATATATATATATATATATATATATATATATATATATATATATATATATATATATATATATATATATATATATATATATATATAAGATGAGGAGGTTGGTGTGATGAGAAAGTGATGAAATATATTTATTACTTAAAAAACATATATATAGTGAAAAAAATAAATTTAAAATTTTTATTTTTTTTAATGTTTGGAACTTAAATTGCTACAAAAGTCCAAAGGCGTTACATCAAATTTTGATCAGAGAAATTATTTTCATTTTCTTCTCTCAAAGACATTTATTAACTTTTCATTCATTTTTAACTTTCATTTTTAACTATTTATAAATTCAAGGCAGATGTTATTTTTTCCTTTCTTCTCTTTACTTGAAAAAGAAAAAGCAAAGTTTCTTTATTTTTATTCTGTTTTTATTTTTTAAATTCCTTTTTTTTATTTGAATTTTACCCAACCTCATATCGAGAGAAGATAAGAGCTCCGGAAACTCTTCTTTTGCCGTCCGGAAACATTTCCAAGATAGGTTACTTCTGCCAACAACAAACTTTGCCTCTGCAATTCACGAGATTCTTAAATATTCCAAAATATTTATAAACAAACGAGACTTTAGGAGGCACGCGTACTCACAAAACTTATTCATGCAAACAATGAGACCTCACACACACACACACACATGCACACACACAGACACACACATACACACACACACACACACGCACACACACAGACACACACACTTACACACACACACACTTTCTGTACAGACGTCTTTGTGGTGTACAGTATAAATAAAATACAGGAGTAAATTTGTTATAATTATTTTAAAGTTCTACAATATAACATAACGATTTTCATCTGGGATTTACTTCTACAAATAGAATGACTATTCCGAAAGCACAAAAATATTACACAAATTTTTAGTTCCAAATGTCATTTGATCGAAATTTTACTCATTTAAGTTGGTATTTTATCAAAATTTAATTTAAACACTTAAGAATGAAATAAAGCTAAATAAAGGCAAGGAAAAATGAAAGCAAAATTCAATTGCGATCAGAAATTTAAAATCTATTACTGCAATACATTTGCAAAATGAGAAATTTAATTAATTAACCCAAATTAATAAGGTTTTTAAACCAGACCAAATAGCATTGACGAAAACTCACAAATTTTAAACTCAATATGGAAATATGACAGACAGACAGACAGACAGACAGACAGACAGACACACACACACACACACACACACACACACACACACACACACACACACACACACACACACACACACACACACACACGCACACACACGTATGGATGGAATAGGTTCTTGCAGATTTAAAAAATAACTAGCAAAATTTATTTATTTATTTATTTATTTATTTATTTATTTATTATTATTATTATTATTATTATTATTATTATTATTATTATTATTATTATTATTATTATTATTATTATTATTATTATTATTATTATTATTATTATTATTATTATTATTATTATTATTATTATTATTATTATTATTATTATTATTATTATTATTATTATTATTATTTATTTCCTTGTTTCTAACACTCTAAATAAAACATCTTTTATTATTCTTAGCAACAAATAAGTAGACAACTTCAATATAAAAAGAAAAAAAAATGAAGTGGAACAAATATGACTTCGAATGCTAAAATACTCTGTGTAATAATTGATGAAAAGCTGACATTTAAAGAACATGTCAACAGCTTAGTTAGCAGACTGGTTAGATGCATGTAGGTATTAACAAAATTAAAAAACATTGTTCCTCTCTCCAATCTTAAGAAGATATACTACACATTGATACACCACATTTACTATACTGTTTTCCTGTCTACGGAACCACAAGTAACTCTTTAATCCATCCTGTAATTGTAATACCAAATCGCTTTATTCGCTTCATTAGAGCTACAAGAAATTTTTACAGCCATACACAACCTTTCCTCCATAAGCTAAAGATATTGCAGTTTAAAGACCTCCTTAGTCTATCACTACTAAAACAAATACATAAAATCATCGATAATTATATCTGCGACTTCTTGTTAGCTATTTCGATGGCAACCAACAAGGCTCGCGAAGGTATATCGAACAAATTTTTTCAAAAAATAACAAAACACTTGACGCTCCCTTCGTCCATAAAAAAAGCCAAAACCAATGCGTCTGCTACGAAGCAGCTAACATTTACAACTCAATGCCACAAGACATTTAAACGAAAACTCTATTAAGTCTTTAGCTAAAAAAGAAAAACGTATTATCTAATCAATATTATATAGTAGTAAGTGACCCGCGATTTCATTTGATTAAACATCTAGCCATTTATTAACATCAAAACTGGATACTATCATAATACCCGTTATTAACTCATAATTATGGAAAGATATGTATTATTAATTATTATATTATTTATATATATACTTATTAATTAATTATATTATTATTATTTATTATTATTATTATTATGTATTAATTATTATTTATTAATTATTATATTATTATACTATTATCTACCACTGAGTCAAACAGAGGTCTGAAAAACTCGCCGAATTTCAGAAAATTGTTAGTCCTAATGATTTTTCACGCAAGAGGAGAAAAATCGAAATGAATCTTGAAAAAAATTCAATTTAAGACCGATCGTCAGATATTGACCCCTTCATGATTTGGCCGTTGTTGGATAATATTCTCATGAATCGATGTGCTAGCGACACAAATCATTATCGAGTACTTTATTATTAGAATAAAAGACATAATAGTTTATGATAAAGTAATTATAAATTAAAGAAATTTATGGTAAAGACCAATCAATATATTACCTTTTAATTAAAATTGAATATATAAACCTTCAGTATATGCGTGAGGCGATTGGACGTTACAATGTTGCCAAGATCAGCAATGGGGACCTATTACCAGTTAGTTGAGTCGGTCGTGCACATGTGAATTGCTGGGTATTTTCTTGTTAAATATAGTATTATATATATATATATAAATATATATATTATATTATATATTATAATAATATATAGTATTATTTAATATATAATATATAAATTATATATATATTATATATATATATATATATATTATATATATAGTATATATATATATATATATATTATATATATATATATATATTTTTATTATATATATAATATAGTATATATATTATAATATATATATATATATTATATATATATATATAATAAATATATATAGTATATATTATATATATAAATATTATATTATATATATATATATATATATATATATATATTATCATATATATAATTATATATATATATATATAGTATATGATATATTATATATTATATATATAGTAATAAATATATATTACTATATATATATATATATATATATTATAATATATTTATAATATATATATATATATATATCTTATTTATATAAATATGATAATATATATATATAATATGTAGTAAGTTTGTCGCCAGTTTGAGCTCCATCACCCTTTTCGATACTGAAGAAGAGATGAGAGGTATGAACTTGGAATAAATATTATGGGATCAAGGACGAACTCCGGATGCGTAAATCAGAGTAGCCAGAAAGTAGACACACTTCAAGTCTGTAGGATGTATATAGAGGGGCGGTCCCCCCACGAGAGCGTGACCGCCACGCCCGCCTGTTATACTCCTTTTGGCTGCCAACCCGAGATTGACTTAAGGCCTAACGGTAATCATCGACCCAGGTGTTCGATGGACCAGACCGACTAACGGTGTGATAGAGCTTGGAACGCGCGCCGCGCGTGCGTCACATACACCAATGTTATTATATTGATATACCTCGTCGAAAGAATTCCGATTTCGAAGGAAAATCGAATCGGTGAGCTGAGTCGGACGAAATATCGATCCCAATGTAGGGATCAGTTTTTTCACGCACTCCGACGTGGCTTTCTCACGTCGCCGGTCTCGATCCGGTTCGCCGCCGACGTTGAGGCCAGGCGTGCCTTCCGACTCCGAACTTATCGGTATCGGTGCTAAAAAATTTGCGAGATGGTAGCATGGATGAGGTAACTCGGTGATATACGAATATCTACCGCCAGCGTGAGGTCCCCCGTAAAGGGGCGAGGACCCACCCCCATTCAAACATTAAATATTGAAAATGGACATAGAAAGCTGAAAATTGGTGAGAGGGAGTCAGGGTTGATTTTCTAGAAAGACTTGGTATTGGACTCTGAGGAGTTTGGCTCGGCACCGGTGCTGGGAGCCACTGCGGTGCCGATTAATAAACATCGTTATACAACATTACCAGTGTGCTTTTATATATGTTATTGGCATCTGTTGATAGATGTTACAGAAATTACATGGGTTCAGAACAATCAAGAAAAAAACAAAAAAAATTTAATTAAAGTAAATAAAATTAGAATAAATAAAAATTCATTATCATTTTTATGTTCTACACCCATCATCCCGTACTTTTACACTGACCCATAAAGCAAGTAAATCGACCTATCCACAATCACTATTCCATCCACCTCCTGACAGGTTGTGAAATCTATTGCAGTCTGCTTGACTCGTATTGATCCTATGACTCTATTGATTTAAGGTCCAAAATTTTACTAAAATTGTAACTTTTACATACCCTAATTCCAGTAATCAGTAAATCAAACCACCATCCACCCACCCTCCTGACAGTTGTGATCTATTCGATCTATTGATCTACGTTTACTGCTGTAAAGTGAGGCAAGTTTGGTTAAGTTTAGTAGGTTAAACCTAGTTTTCGTTAAATTTTGTAGGCCCTCATTGGTGTTAGGTTAGTTGATGCTATGTTAGCTTTTATTTGGTGAAATTTTTGTTAGGTTGCATACTTTCGCGCTCTGTATGATAATTAAAACAAGGTTATGATAAATATCTTGTTTTAAATGTTACTGACGTCAATGATTAAAATTAACGTTAATATCGTAGAGATGATGTTTGGTAAAGTATGATTAGGTTTACGTTTTTGTACTGCAATGTCAGTTACCTTTACAGGTGTTAATGTGATGGAACTTTTGTTAAGTAAACAGTTTATTTCATGGCTTAAGTGTGTTATGATTCGTTCGTTGTACTTATTTTCGTAGTTCTGGTAATGCTATGTTAGCTTTATTAATGTAAAACCATGTTACGTTAGCATATATTCGGTTGTGAGTACTCTAAAGAAACTTATCTTTTACATTGTAATTCGTTGTTGTTGTGTTGTCGAACGAGAATGATCCTTTTGAACTGATATGAGATGTTTCATTCATACGTCGTATTCTTGTTTACTTTTCTTCTGATTGGTGAAAGAAAGAATCTCATACATTTAAGGGAATGTTTTATACACTATCTTTGTCAGGAGGATAGTTTCTTCACGTTTAAATACGTGACACATCCCCCGCCATCTCTACGCTTGTTCGTTGATATCCTTCATGAAGGAGGTCTTCATTGATTCCCAACGATGTGTCATTATATTTAATCGTAAACCAAATGGCGAATGCTACATTGCGTGTATTCCTGATAGAGGGTCAAAAATAGTATGTTTAAAGTTGATTCCATGGTTAAATAATATAAAATCATATTTTCATGTTTAAGTTGTATTTTCTGAAAGGAGGCGAGTCTAAAAAGACGAAAGTCTTAAAAACTTTAACTTTATTGTTCTTTACGCATAGAGTATTAGGATGGTTAGGTTATGGTATGATAGATATTAAAACCACTAAATTTTATGTGTCAATGTAAGATTAAACGTTAATATGATTTTTTAGAGATATGCTTGAAAATAGTATGAAAACAGGTTTACGTTTCTGTATGATAAAAGTTTGTTTGACTGGTGTTAAGTGAGAATTTGGGTAATTGTTAACAGTTTTATATAGGGCGTTCAAGATGTGTATAGGTATTGTCCGTTGTACATTATTTGCATAGTTCATATGATGCTATTGTTAGCTTTATTAATGTGGAAACTTTGTTTACGTTAGCATACTTTCGCGATCAGTATGATAATTAACAATTGTTGTGATAAATTTATAGTTAAATTAATTACCATGTTGTGTAAATTAACATCGTTACTGCTAGAGATATGAGCTTGACAAAATAAAGAAAATAGGTTGCATCTTTGTATGCTGATGTAGTTACTTTACTGTTACTTTACTGTTTTTAAGTGTGGAAACTTTGTTAATGTTGGACTGTTTATTCCCCTGTTAAGATTGTGTTGTAAGGTTGTTGTTGTACATTATTTTCTTAGTTCATTTTGATGCTATGTTATTATTAACTGTGGGAAAACTTGTTACGTTGAAAACTTTGTTCTTAGAGTTATACTCAATTGGTCGGTATGATAATTACAACGGTTGTGGTAAATTTTTGTTAATGTTAACTATGTTTAATGTAAAAAATATCAGTAGATATGTAGAAAAAGTGTGTGAATAGGTTGCGTCTTAGTATGCTTTGTTAGTTACTTCACGTGCTGCACTAAGTGAATGGGAACTTTGCGTTAATGATTGACCTGCTATATTCCATATTTAAGACGTGTTAAGTTTGTCGTTGCTGGGTCCCTATATTCATAGTTTCAGATTGATTAAGCTATCTTTATTATGGGAAAATTGTTACGTCACAACATAATATTGGTTGAATGTTGTAATAAAGAACTTGATTTTATGTTTATGTTATATCCAAAAATAATTTCTCAATAGATTGAATCAATAGATTCAATAGATCAAAATAGATCAAGGAGATTGTCCTGAGGGATTGCCCCGGAGCTGGCTGGATTGGTGTGGTTTTTGGATTAGTTTAGTGATTACTGGCTTTAGGGTATGGTAAAACGTTTACAACTTTAGTAAAATTATGACCGTTAATCAAATTGATCATATAGATCACAGACTAGGTCCAGGAGGGAGTGGCTAGTGGTTTGTTTTAGTGATTTACTGATTTAGGGTATGTAAAACTGACAATTTTACGGTTAAAAATAAAAATTCTCGAAATGTGACTAGACTCAATAGATCAATAGATCAATAGCATCAATAGATCGGTGGGAGGGGTGGGGTGGATGGTTTGGTATTGATTTTACCTTGATTACTGATTTAGGGTATGTAACACATGACAATTTTAGTAAAAATTGACCTTAATTCAAATAGATCAATAGAAGTCAAAGATTCATAGATGCAATAGAGCAATAGATCAGTATTGGGACAGGTTGAGGGTAGTATCGATGCATTGAATTTTAATGGATTTAGTGTGAATTTAAGTATGTAAAAACTAAATGACAATTATTAGTAAAAAATTTGACCTTAATGCAATAGATCAAATAGATCGAAGTAGATTACATACTAGATTCCACAATACTGGTCAGGAGGGGGTGAGCATGGTGGTTTGGATTGTACTGGTTCTGATTAGGGTAGATAAAAAACGTTACAATTTGGTGGTTTTTTAGTAAAAATCTATGACCTTATCAGATAGATCAATTAGATCAATAGATTCAATAGATCAATAGATCAATAGTCCAATATGCATCACAACTTCGTCAGGAGGAGTGGTATGGGACTAGTGATATTGGATTTTAGTGATTTTTACTGCTTTAGGTATTAAAACGTTAAAATTGTAATCGTATTAACATAAAAAGAATACGACATTTATTTATTTAAAATCTTATTTTATTTATTTATTTATTTTTTTTTTTTTTCTTTTTGATAGGTTCTGAAACCATTATTTTTCGAAATCTACAGACCCAAAACATATATTAGCACACTGGTATTGTTGTTATACGACTGTTTATTTACTCGGCACCGCCAGTGGCTCCAGCACCGGTCCGGAGCCAACCTCGCTCGAGATCCCATACATCTTGCTTAGAAACGTCAACTCTGACATCCCTCTCACCAAATTTTAGCTTTCTAGGTAATATTTAATGTTTGAATGGGGGTGGGTCCCCTCCCCCTTCGGGGGACCCACGCTGGGTAACTCGTATACCGAGGTTACCTGTCACCTTCTAACCCTCCTCCAACTTTTAGCACGATACGATAAGTTTCGGAGTCGGAAGGCAGGCTGGTGGCTCTCAAACGTCGCGCGGCGAAACCGGATGGCGAAGACGGCCACGACCGGAAAGAAACGTCGGGACAGTGCGTTCTTATTAAAAAACGATCCTTAACAAGGGATCGTTTTTTCGACCAGATTCGATATCTTCCTTCGGAAAATCGAATCTTCGAGTTAATAATAATATTAATAACATTGGGTGTATGTGACGCACACGGGCGCGCGCTCGCTCGCTCTCTCTCTTCTCACGCGCATGACACCTGGGGCGATGATGACCCTTACGGCACCTAACTCATTCATCGGGTTTGGGAAAGCCAAAAGGGTTATAAACGCAGGGACGCACGGAAAGCGGCGTCCACCCTCGGGGGGGACCCCCCCTCTATATACATCTACAGACTTGAAATTTACACGGTATCGAGCTTAACGCATACATAGATTATATTCCAAGTTCCAGACCTGTATCCTCCCTAGTTCCTTCATATTCGAAAAGGGTGATGGGCTCAAACTGGGACAAAACTTCATCTATATATATAATATAAATATATATATATATATATATATTATATACTATACATATATAATATAATATTATATATACTAGTATATATATTATATATATTACATATATATATATATAGTATATAATATTATTATTATAATATATATATATATATTAGTATAATATATAAATATATATATAATAATTATATAATATATATATATATTTATATTATATATATATAACTATATATATATATATATATATATATAATATATATATATATATATAGAATATCCACCACACCCCCCATCCACCAGACCGTGACCGCCCCGCACATTTCCCTCCCCAAAGCCATCATCATCCCGCTTCAACGAGATTATCTTGCAATATTACATGAGATTTTCGTTTTTTCAAAAAAAACAAAAAAAGCTAAAAAAGAAATTTTTTTCAAAAAAATAGCCGAAACTATCCCAAAAAAATTTTTTTCCATAAATGGTGTGTTATATATATAATATATTATATATATAATATATATTAATATATATATCAGGCAATACAGGGTCAGTTTAAATATATCTCGAATTTGAGATTTTAACAATTAACTGAGATGCAGGCGGCATTGTAAAATTCCGGCGGACAGTTTCTTCTTACGTCGTGTGTGGTTCTGGTTTACTTTTTCTCGACCAAAACAGTCCGATACTCTAATCATAAAAAGCTGCATTACTCGCAATATCTTCGGCTATCCAGTTAGTGAGACAGCGACAAGCACTGGGCTTGCCGCCTCCACACATTGTCTGTGCAATACATGATGCTGATTGCGTCGCCTAACAGTGGTGGAACGGCGGCATTGACAAAACAATTACTTCTATGGCCTTTTGCCATTCCAATTGATTTTTGAAGGGAGCCCTCAATATGTAAACGTTTGCTAATTTGCATGATACCTTCCGTCCAGTCATGGCATTCAAGACAAAAACGGCGACTGCTTTAAAGTTACCCCTAAGAATCCCGTCAGTCATCCTCCAGCTACCCCCATGCCCAGAACGGTTGCCTCAACCTATTCACGTCCAGTACCACTACCAGATCTGGAGGATCAGACGTTAGTGAGGATTGTGGAATTTGGAGACCACCTTGTCTGTCCTCAGTCAAAATAATCCGGATTTTTGTGTATTGACACTACGAAGACATCTTGTTAGCCAAATTGTTTTGTCAAGCTGGGTTAAATGATTTTTATCTCCTACAGAACAAACTTTTGATAGTCAAATCAGAGTAATGAGCATCAAGGCCTCAAGAAAGGAATCTCCTACTACCTATTGTTAATGTAATCTACAGTGAGGAAATCGCCAAACGATCTGAATACAAATACTTTGCGAAATGAAAAAAATTCTCTTGTTGCCAGTTGTGATGTGCCTGGTTTGATGAATGCTTTGCATTTAGAATACAAGCCAGGAAACTGGAGACTAATGACATTTCTTCCTTCTAACATAAGTTTAAACTTCTGTATGTTACCATAATTTCCAGATTCTCCTTCCCCTTCAATGTTCTATCTAGACCTTTCCTGTGCATATGAAAGAAAACGAGAGAAAAGTATGAATAGCCACTTTTTTATTGGCCAATTAAATACACAGATCACAACCCCCGATTGGAACTTTGGAGACCACTTGAAGGTACATTTGCAATACTGTTGCGGGAATGCCAATTGGGATACCATTACAAGTACCTTGCTGTTTCGCTTATAATTGGGATAGTACCACCCGGGATAGGTTTCCTCCATTACAAACATTAGGTTGGCCCCTTAGCTTAGGAAATCAACTTGCCAGGTTTAGAAAAATGTTCAGCATCGTTCCTCTTGGGTTTCAGAACCAGAAACAAAAATCTTTGAGCCCCTCTAAATAACAGTGGATACGTCATAATGATGCCTTGTACTTCACCCAAATCCTCCGGCGTGCAGTGTGAAAGGGGAGATTGGAAGCAGAAGAACATTAGGGAAACGAGAAATGAGTATTGTCTCTTGATTGTAAGTTATTAGAACATGGATATCCATATAATAAATAAGTATAAGCGAAATCTCAAACTATTCTAGATTTCAGCAAATTTTTTTTCCAAACTGACATGATTTCGCAAGACAATGAAGTTAAGATATTAAAAATAAACCATTTAAAAAGTGATTACAATTAAAAAATTGCATTATTCGAGACATATATACTCCTAGAATTTTTTGGAAATTTAAGAGTCTAAATTGAATTAGAGAGTCTAAAACGTCTCTTTTGCCTAAATAAATTACTAGTGAACGAATCCTGTGTTAACCATTTTGGAATACAAGTTAAGCTATCTATATAGAATCTTGGCGTATCCTTGATTAAATTTGAATTAAGAAGATCAAGACGTTTCTCGATAGACAGTTCTCGATAAAGAATCATAGTAAATGATCGTGTATATAAGTTCTGTCCACCATTGGTAATTGTCTTGAGAAATGTTATACAACATGCGGTTTAAAGATTATATAAACATCCTACCCGTCTAGATGTTAATCATTTGTATTTGCTTTATCACCCTATCCTTTTATTGCTTTTCAAAAAATGGTGCCGGGATAATCAAAGTAGAGGCGTCATCAATCTTGAGAGGGCTTTCAAATAACCATCTAGGTTCCGAATTCTGAAGAAAGTCCAATTCTCTATTATGAGAAGACCCCTTATATAGAAGAACCATCTCGATCAACTTTGGACTTCTTTAAAAAGCCTTGTCTACAAGAGTATCGGCGCGTGGAGCGCTTTTAGCAAACATTATTCCTGCAAAGTTCCTTAGAGAGTAAATCTCTGTGTATGCCACTTTGGTCACTTAATGTAAGTACCAAGGTAAAGGGCTCTATATCCTATTCTTTTATGGACGTAACACCATCCCTGGGGTATAATGTTAATAGAAGATAATATATTGAGAGTTTCCATGGTGAATTCATTTAACACGTCTATATCATGGTACAATCGTCCATCCAACGATATCTGAATCTTCTTTTGTTTGAAAAGGAATTTTCGAGAATCCATTTTTTTTTTTTTTTATTTTTAAGTTAATTACACTATACACGGATGAGTGAGGGCAGTAAGAAGAAAGAATGATGGAGTCACTGGCAAGGAGTGAAAGTTAATCTGCTCTTTAATATAAAGGGAAATGCTTTACAAATATTAGACTGTGTGCGGGCTGGAGCCGCAAATTTTGGTCTAAATGATAACCCTTTATATTAAATGCGACATGAAAAATGTATCCTATAGAGATTAAATAGAAGTTTTTTGAGAACCAAAATACACGGCTGACGCAAACTATCAGAATTTTTAATTTAACGTAATAATAATTTGAACAAATATTTGAGAAATAAGTTTGAAAAAGGTTATTTCATGTGGGGGTTCCGAAGTGTGTTTGTATGTTCAATTTGTTTATGTTATTTATATTTATAATTAGTGCTAATGAACTTATATTCCTTGAACTTTATTTTCAGAAAATTAATAATTACTTATATACTAAAACTAATTAATATCAGAAATTTTTAATTAATAACGAAATTTTTTGAAATTGATATTGAAGATCTCCATACTAACAATGAACGCAAAGTTCAAATAGGTTGCGGAAACCATACTTTTTTTTATTTATTAATTTATAATTGGTGTAAAAAAAATAGTGTTAATGTCCTGAGCTAATTTAATCCTCTACTGAATGAAAAAGTTTCATATGGAATGTTGTAGTGCGGGCTATATATAGCACATTTATTTATTTCAGGATCAGTATATTTGTATTACTGTGATATTTTCAGCAAGTTGTTTTATAATTTTAACATAATTTTTCATGAATTATTATTAATAAATTTTATAGAAAATTATATTTTTTTTTATGATTAATAGACTAAATATTATTATTAATGATTTGAAATTTTTATATATTTATTAAATTTTATATTTAATACAATGTATTTTTTTAATTAAATTATTTATTACCAAAAAATTATTACTGAGTAAGGAAATTAATAAAGCTAGGAATCTTCAAAATTATCCAGACTATTTATTAATCGCTCCTTGAATTAATTTAATATTTGAATATATAAATGTGTAGAAAAAAAAAATTTATAAATATATTAATGTTTATATTTATTTGATATAAAATTGTGACAATTATTTTCCAAATCTTTGGAACAGTTCTTTTGTTAAGTTATTTTATTGTATCTCATAATTGTAGCTTCTAGCTGAATATTTTAAATGTTTAATTATTAAATCATATCATCTTCAGTAGAAAACCCTAAGCTATCATTATGTAGTAGCGTGTCATGGTCCAAAGACACAATATTATGGTGAAAATTTTATGCAGAAACTGGATTTATAAAAATAAAAATAAATCGCAATTTTTCAATTTAAAAACCCCCAATATAAAAAGTAAGGTAATTTATGGAATCCATCTTGAAACTCTCAAATTTATTTATTTATATATTATATATTAATTAATTTATTTTAATTCAATATTTATTTTATAACAATTATTTATAATATTATAATATATTTGTTTTTCAATTTAATTAATCATTATTAACATGTCTTATTTTATGATTATATATATAATATTATATTTAATATATAATTATCATATAATATATATAATATATATTATTTAATTATTATATATATAAATATTATTATATTAATTATATTATAATTATATATATATATAGATCTGACTATTAATTTATAAATTTAATAATAATTATATATATATATACTTATTAATTATTAATATTATATTTGATGGTCATATTAATACAGAATTCACTTAATTTTCGCAAAGATAATTTAGAAATTATAGCCCATATACTTATTGATCAAATAGCGTTAATAGAATAAATGAATCTATATTCTTTTTGGAGAGTAAAAAATAATTTGTATGGAATTTAGGAGCAGCTGGCGTAAAACTAATGGCCCGCAGACCCTGGAAGTGCGGGGGAATGCCTCACGTCTAGTATTAAGGATCCCATTTTCAAAAATATATAATTTTGAAGATAAAAAATAAACTAAACAAAATTAAATATATTGAGAATGTAGCTTTTATGATTATTTCAAAGATATTCATACTTTAATAATCAACATTTTAATTTTAATCTCATTATTTAATATAGATCAATTTTAATATAATTTATAAATTAATTTAATATTAATTTAATTTTATATGTTATTTTTATCTTAATATTTAATTATGAATATAATTAATATTTATATTAATTCTTTCTTAGAGTATAATTTAATTATAAATTAAATTAATAGAATATTTAATATTAATTATATATTTAATTTAATTAATGAATTAATATTATTTATATAAGTTATATTATTAAATTAATATTATATATATTATAATATATAAATTATTAATATTATAAAAATAGTATATTATATTTATATATAATTGATTAGATCCCGAAAGTAAGTTATTTCAAGAGGTCATAATAGAAATTCAGTAGAAGTATAGGTTCATTTCGTATGAATAACTTAGAAAAGACTTATTATTGATACAAGGGTATACTACGAGGATAATTATATTACTCGTCTTGCCACACAGGTTCCCGAGTTTCCTTGACTATCGCAGATCTTATAAAATCAATTAATAATGAAATTAACATTCTTACTTATTAAAATTATTAATATTTAAATATAAATAATTGTATAAATATATTTGATATATTAATTAATTACAGTTTTATTGTATTTGATAATTACCAAATTGCAAGTCACTAGTACTTAGCCAGGACGGAAAGTATATAATTAATAATTAATTTCGGCCAAAATATTTGTAAATATTTTTATTTCTTAATAAACGGACAAAAATATCCCTTACGGTGAGTTAAACTTATAAGTATATTGATGTGATATAGTAGTCGGGTGTATAACATACGATAACCTATCTGGACTGACCGGGAGTGGAACATCCCCCCTTCTCTGAATTCCCTCCGTCGGCGGGTCGAAAGACCCCCTAAAAAGAAAGATAAATATAAGGAAAGGATCAGATATAATAATTCTCCCAATTTGGCTCTCGTAAATAAGCGTGGGTGTGTGGCAACTTTATTCTCTTCGAGACATATGCATAATCTTCAAAGTTTATCTAAATTGATTCAAGAAGGCGATGGGCATCTTGAAGATTTTTACTAATACTAATAAGGAGTTATTAAGTAAAATTCTAGAATAAAATTAATTTTTTATTATATTTCTCATCAGAAATGTCTCCGAATTAATTAAAAATGATATTTATTTTCCTGTAGATGTTATAGTGTGATTTCAATTGTTGACATGGCTCCTGAAAACTAATTGATCGAATGAGTAAGCTAAGGCATAATAGTAAATATAGTAAGAATAGAATATAGATATATGAAATTATTATATAGTAACTAGAATATATGATATATATAGTATATATATATATATATAGTATATATATATGAAATAGAAGAATAGAAATAGTGAGATATATATATATAGATAGAAGATATGATATATAAATTATATAATGATATATATATATATATATATGTATATATATATATATATTATATATAGTCTAATGTAGTATATATAGTATATATAGTATATATATATATATATACGGAAAGATAAATATATATAGATATATAGTGAGTATAATAGAATAATACTAGCAACACAAATGTAGATAAAAATAGGAAAGATAGTATCATAGATGTATTAAATTGGGAAAATAGCCATGCTCAGGAAGATAGAAAGGAGTATATAAGGTATAAAATAGTGAAATATGACTATATATAGGGATATATATATAATGGCCAGCCTCCCGAAAGCATCATACATTGAACTAAACAAGATTATAAAAAGCTGTAATTAAAATAAAAAATTAACATTGGTTTGATCTTGTCGGGAGCGAACTGTTTGTATTCGTGAAACTTGAAAAAAAAATTATTTTAGGTTTTAAAAGTTACTATTAATAAACACCTTTATTATAACACCGTTAAAGGAAGATGAATATAGCTAAGGTATTAAAGTCATATAGGTTTTGGCAGGCAAGTACGGCTCTCATTCAACGGAATTTTCCATTTCTGCAAAGGTAAGGTACGAACGAGAGCAAGAGTAGCCAAACTGTTTTTTTTTATGAGTATTGCATGATAGGGGAAGAAAATGGTTGTGAGAGGGAGTATTTGTACTTTTTATTTCTTTTTTAGGGGGTTCGAGCCGACGGGAACAGAAAGGGGACAGAGGGGAGGACGGGAAGAGAGAGAAGAAAGATCCCGAGGAACAGACGACCGATGGGTCGTTACTGCTGGAATAGTCAGAAAAGAGAAACCGACTCTGTCCCATCTTTGTGGTTTACCCTGAGGTATCGTTTCTTTTAATTAAAAGAGAGAAGTGAAGAAAGAGTCGACATTGATAGAGGAGCAAGACATGAGGTGAAGACGGTCATAATCATGGCATTACAGTAGGAGAAACAGAGAGAAGTCTATCAAATGGATGGATATTCTTCAAAAAAGCATGTCATTCCAATAATATATCATAATACTAAGAAATTTTACCTCACACATGATCTAACAATAATTTTAAAATTTTCACAAAATTATTAATTTTACTTAATTTATTTTATTTATATTATTATTCATGGATGGAAATATTTGTTTAACTCGCTGATTAATAAAAATTTTATTTTTTATTTCCTGTGGGCTTTAATATTAAGTATTATTTTCAGTTACATTGCTATGTTGTGACTTTCGTTTATATTAATGAGGCTGACCATAATAATTTAAGACATAATGTTTATAAAAAAATTATATTTTATTTATTTTTTTTTCTTTTATTATATTTTGCAGATTTCTTACAAAATATATATGAAAATATATTATATTTATAATTTAATATTATTATTATTTAAAACTCCTAAATATAGTGCAAACCATGAGCTTTTATGAACCATTCTAACCATAGGGAGGAGATTACTATTTAATTTATACAAGTGAATAAAAGAACCGGTTTATGTACTGAAATACCTCGAATCTTAGATTTATTCACATATATGTATAACACCAATAATGGCACTATATCATTAAAAGTCCGAACTCTTAGCTAATAAAAATAATTTGAAATTATTATGAAACAAATCTGTAAGATTACTGTAGGTTTTCATTTAAATATTTGAAAACTAATATATTAGCAAGACTAATATAAATCGAAATATACCAGTAAAAAAAATTTTGTTCATTGTTAATGCAATGGTCATTAAAATCTTGCAATATTTTCATTATTAAATAAATTGATAGTTTAAATCAAATTTTCACGAAAAAAGATGTAGAGTTAGTCCATAATAAGAGAAAAAGGCGAACCTACATATATAATAAAAATTCGAAAATATTAAATGAATTACATTTAAGTAAATTCTATAAAACTCAATTTATAATTTATTTCTTTGTTTAAAAAATAAAATACAAGCTCGTGATAACAATGATTTGTGAGAATATAAATTGGGAGTTGGTGCTTCTTGTTAAAAATAGAAAGAGAGTGATTTAAGTGATATATACGAGTTGGGCTATTAAAATTACCTCAACAAATATTGTCTTGCATACTTAAATTATACCAGCCGTAACAGTTTGATTTTAAAAAGGATGAGTTATTACAAGCCTATTAAGAGATGAGAGGGAGCACTTACCTTAAAGCCTCTTGTTGAGCCAGAAACAAATTGTAAAAGGTTTTATTTCTGAGATCTGATAGAAGAAAAAGAATAGTAAAAATACTGAAATGTGAGTGATGGCGGACACGCATTAATTACGGGGAGGGTTAGTGGCAGCCAAAAGAAATATGATGTGAGCAAATAGTCCGTGAAGAAATTAAGTACCGTTATAATATGACAGACAATGAAAGTGCAGAGGAAATAAAACTTTTAGAGAAATCATAGCAAATCCATATACAGGTATCTCAAGATTTATAATAGAGACAGTGTAGGTGCAATAAGTTAGTCTTGCAGGCAACTTGGATAATATATATGAGGTGTATATGAAAGGTTATGCTTAAGATTAATAATAAAACTAGGGACAGGGCAAATAATAGAAAAATTTTGGCTGATGGTATTCTTCCTTACCCTCAATGGATTTATTTGCGAGACCCATGCTGGCTTCTTTTTGGGGATGAAAGCAAGTGACTTTTCCAGTTGATATATGCAAAATGCTTCATTATGCTGGGCATTGATGGGACGAATGGAATTCAATTGGCAAGGCGCGCTCAGTAAAAAAATTAGGATATCATGAAGCAGTACGTACCATAATATACGAGCGTGCTTAATTTTACAATGCATGGAAAATAATCAAACCTTACCCATTTTTGATGAAT
>JABUQX010012734.1:15000-47500 GCA_015478945.1 Trachelipus rathkii | reverse complement strand
TATTATATATATAACTATACTATATATATATATACACTATATATACTATATATATATATATATATAAATATACATTATCACGAATAAACGGGCAAGGAGGGGGTGTTACACTCCACAAAACCCAAACTAACGCAAATTACGCAGACTAAGCACAGACGCGGGCTTTAAGTGAGGGAGATTAGAATTGAGTAGGGGAAACACAGAAGATGGAAAGAGAATTCCACAGAACAAGGTGGCAGGAAAGAAGAGGCGCCCACGAAACTGGTCTGGCATTGCCAACATCGACATACAAAAACTCACTTCACACAGCACCCCTTGTCGCACGAGGCGCTCTTAAAGACCCGTCCCGAATGAAAGCAACTATGTTTTTCTGGGCCAAGAAAATATTGCCTGATTGCCTAAGAATATTACACCTATAGAAAGAGCATAAAACCTCTGTCATGATTCAGCATCTTTGGTTGTCAACGTAATCTAGACACAGTACAGACAAGTTTATAAGTCTTTTAGCCTTTGACTCGCCCCTATCCAAAAGCCGGCGTGAACTTGAGCTCCCCCAATATGAAAGCAGTACTCCGATACAAGCGCGTATGAGCACCCCTTGTTTTAAATGACAGCGTGAAAGAAAAAAAGTCTGCGTTCTAAACCAGAACTCACAAGTTTTCTTTAAGCCGACCTAGCAACCATTGGATGTGATGTTTCCAAGACAGTTTTTTTTGTTTATGTTAAGCCAAGGATGTATTTTCAACAGGAAGACCGAGAGGAACCCGTCCGGAAAAAGGATAGACAAGTTAGAGGTGTCTTAGAGAGGGAATTGTAGAAGGTGGGTTTTTAAAGAATTAAATTTCACAAAGTTGCGACGACCCCACCCGCGAAATTCTATCCAGATTCAGCGAGAATGGAATCGCGAAAGATTAAGACAGCAGGCAATTCTAGAAGCTAAGCAGAAACAGAATTGAATGCAGTTGAAGAATGAAGGGTCGAGTCATTCGGGCATATGAGTGCAATAGAGTTAGATGTGCCAGACAGAATCATCATTGTATTATGAACACGCCAGGAATAAAGGAGGAGCATAAGACAGAGCCCTAGAACACCATATTGACCAGAAAAGGAGAAGAAGTCGCCCCATCAACAACAGCCCGATATTGAGCGATTTGAGAAAAAGCTAGATAAGCAAAGAGAGAGAGGAAATCCAAAGGAGGGGGTCTTGGAGAGCAGACCGCGTGCCATTACCCCGGTCCAGAATGCTTGTGGATTATGTCCAGCGCCGACCACGCAAGTCTCCCTATTCAATATAATATAATATATATAATATATAAAGTATATATATATATCATAATATACAATAACTTATATATACTATATATATATATATATATATAATATATTATATACTATAATATATATTACTATATATATATACTTGCATTATTCTATAGAAAAATTTTTTTTTATTGAAATCGTTTTCTATTGTTCATTTTTACAATAACTTCAACGTTATTTCTTTTTTCTACTATTGTTTTAAATATTTTATAATATTTTATCTATTTCTATTTTTGATTAAATTTTTTTATAAAATATATTTATTACTGTATAGTTATTAAACTTTCAATTATTAAACACAACGCATTCTCATAAAACAATTTTTTACTATAATTCAAAATAAGTTTGAAGTCTTTTCAGTAACTTAGGATCAACATTAATGTATTAAAGCGTTAATTTCAATAGCGCTACATTCTACCCTTTTTTTCAATTTTGCTTTTTAATCTTTATATTTATGTAATTAATTTCATTTATTTGACCAATTTACGCAAAAAAAAAAGAGAAAACATTATTCCAAACATTATGAATTTGCAAAAATAGATCGTTCTATAATTGTCAAACTCGTGCTGAGCCGAGTAGCACGATTGCAGGAAGTCCCCTCTCGATTATATACGACTACTATATATATTATATATATATATACTATATAATATACTATATTATATATATATATAAGTATATATATATATATATATTATATATATATATATATATACTATATCTATATTTATGCAGGAGTATCATATAATATATCATATATATATATATATATAAAAAGTTGAATATTTTTCTTTCGATGGTTATTTTGCTTTACCGGCGTTGACAGGGTAGCAAGATTGAAACAGATGCTTACGAGAGAATGAGATTGATTATCTTTTGCTAAAGTCTCGCATTTAATTACGCCAATAAAAACGGAATTTATAATTATAATCAATCAATTTATTATTGTCTCTATGTAAACGTTTCATGGGTTTTTGTTACAAATTTGCAAACCAATGTTTGGACATAATCAAAAGATCGAGAACGGAATCTTAAAAGTGCGTAAGCTATGTTTAAATTATTTATATGTAAAACTTATTATTTTTTTTTTCCAAAATCATTTTTAACTCTAATGTTATAATTGAATAATTCAAAGCTATTTCTTTGGTCTTTGTGTTTTGTAAATCATACGATAACATTAAAAATTGCAATTCAGTTACTAACAATTTAAGAAAAAATTGTTTCTTTATGTTTCCCATTTAACAAAAATATTTTATGTCATTTAAATACATATTCAAAGAAAAAAATACTGCATGATATGAGGAATAAAAGTAATTAATGAATGAAATTTCAAAGATAGTTGAATTTAAATTTTTTACTATTAAAAAAAAATTTACAACAAATTATATGATATCATTGTGGAGATTTTACTTTTAATCAATAAAAAATTTATTAAATATAAAAAATTAATGGGGATAAGTCCTCTTTAAGATTTCCTGATATTCTTTCCTCTTCTGTGGGAAACCCATTCATTACCAGTCGGTAAACTATCCTCGATTTGGAGCAAAAATGGGACTTTTATGGGCACCTATTCTCTTCATTATTATTATTATTATTATTATTATTATTATTATTATTATTATTATTATTATTATTATTATTATTATTATTATTATTATTATTATTATTATTATTCAATATATTATTTGAACTTGATTTTTAATATTTGAAATAATCAAAATAAACCTATAGTTCCTACTGACTTATTATTATTATTATTATTATTATTATTATTATTATTATTATTATTATTATTATTATTATTAATTATAACGCCATTATTAAAATAAACAAAGATTCTTATCATTATTTTATTATATCATTCTATATTATTATTATATACTATTATTATTATATGAAACTTGATTTTTAATATCGTTCAATTTGAATTTGATAGTTAACTGTTAGATAATTAATTATTTTAATATTAAATTTTTATTATTCTTGCCATGTTCCGCTCTTCTATTCTAACCAATATTAAATATGGAGCGGTAAAAAACTAAATCAAAACTATCAGCAATAAAAGATGAGCTTAGGTATTAATCCTTTGATAAAGATTAAATATGGAAGCATCATTTAACTCTTACCCAATATCAATTCGTTTGAAGAATCTAGATGTTAATATATATACATCATTGCTTCTTTAAGAAATCTGCAACATGCTACCCTCTAACACTTTTTTTTATAAGCAGGAGAGTACAGGAGCAACAGGAGCAATTAGTAATTTATTTTAGTATATATTTTAATTTTAGTGGCCACTATAAATGGTTTAATTTTTTATTTTTAAATTTTATTTATATTTGCCAGTTGTGGCAGAACCAGAAATATAGTCCTGGCTCCGTAGATATTTTAAAGGGTCTGAGGCTCTGAGCATTACAATTTTTTTCAACCAGAAGCTTTTGGATGTGGGTGCTTAGATCGTCAAAATCAAAACAATGATTGTTTGACGTCATGGCAAATTCCCCTTTGATATTAGGATACATTAACTGATAGTGTAATTTTATTTTTACATTTTAAATTTTTATTTTATTATTTCAAACCCAGATTTCTGGATATAAAAATCAAATAAGTTTCATATTTTAATATGGTCACTTGAATAAAAAGAAAAAAAAAACATCTGACCATGTTTTTTCAGAATACTCTATTACAAAATGTTTTTTCTTCTCAGCTGAACTTGAACTAAAATGCCCTTTGTAATATCAGCGCTTGGGCTATTAAATTGTTAATCTCTCTAGGAAAATATAAAAGGGAGGAGGAACAAGACCTTCGCCAATCGTGGAAATAATGATATTCAATATAGTAATAATACAATATCTATAAAATACAAAGAGATACTAACTACTACACTTGATGGTAGCACGATGCCACGTCACACAACACTGCCTTCATGTCACCAACCATTCGAAATAATGACCAAAATGTTTTATATAATTCTTTATATATATCATTCGATAATCGAAAAGTCGAGTATAATGAAATACGAGAGATATATCAATGATATTATAAATGTATCACCGATCTAAGCAATATCTTAATGAATAAATATAAATTTTATAAAGCAAAACTAAAAGTTTTTGATTTTGATTTTTTTGTGTATTGAAATCATAATACATTAAAGGTATTGAAAAGACCTATATAAATAAGGTCTATTCTATGCCTTTGATGCATTATGATTTCAATATAGAAGGAATAATAAGTGTTCCACCCTGGTGATAAAAAATTACCCAAAAATGTCAAAATATCTCTTAATCTCAGATATATAGGAAAATTAAATCATCACCTTCTTATGTTAACTGGCAGGGATCAATCCAACACTTATTGGAGAAACAAAAGATAAAATTGAAAGATGGGAGTCAGGTTATTGATTAAATATAAACGAAATAGTTTGTTCCGAGAGAGAGAATACACGACAAAATGATCGAAAAAGTTTTTCCCTGAAGTAACGCAGAAATTCCCACCGATAAGAGTCATTAAAGTGGAGGTGTCAGAATATAGAACATTGTGTACAGCCGTGTTAACTTCAAATTAAAAAATAAATTTTAAATTAGTGTTAAAGGATATAATTGCAAACTTATAATACTCAAGTAAGATTAACGAATACTTTTAATATTGTACTATTAAAAAATATATATATGAATTATATATAGAATATAATCAATATATATATATATATAGAGATAACGATATATATATGAATATATATAGAGGAACTGAGTTTATGAGATATTCAAAAGTAATATAGTAATAACAGCATATAATATAGAGAGTTAAATTATTTTTTTAATATTTATACTAGTATATTATAAAATTCTTTACACTTTCATAGATATACAATACCTCATCATATAGTATAATATATAATATAGATATTATGATATAATATACAGTTTTATGAGCTACATATAGTAAGATAGTTCATATATGATCAATTATATATATTATCTTCCATTATATATATATTCTATAATTTATTATACTAATATATATATAATATATATATATTATATAATATATATATAGTATATATAATATATATTATATATATATATATATATATATATTAATACAGTATATATATATATATAATATATATAAAATATAGTAATATTAATAGTAGCTTCATAATAAATTATCATTTATTTATTAAGCAATAATATTATACTTATATAAGTATAGGAAGGGATTAGAGTCATTTCGGAGGCCGCTTGTGGGGGAAAAAATGATAACCCCAAATTTTTTTGCATATTGGAGGCCACCTTGGGGTAAAAAATGATAACCCAAATCTTTATATCACTTGCCCTTAGACGCTATTTTTTGGACCTATGACTTTTTTTTGAGCCCCAACTTTTTACCTGACTTGACCTTTTTTGGACTTGCAACCCCAAATTTTTTGAGAACCCAAATTTTTTGAGAACAACCAAATTTTTTGAGAACACCAAAATTTTTTTGAGAACAAATTTTTGAGAACCTAATTTTTTGCAACCCTTCGAAGAAGGGTTTGCGCTGAACGGGTTTGCGGTAAGCAACCGTTGTAAACGTGCACTCCCCTTCTCCATATTTTTTGAGAAGACTTCAGCAATTTTTTGGAGAACCCTAATTTTTTTGAGAACCCCTAATTTTTTGAGAAACCCCCTAATTTTGATTAACCCTAACTTCGCTAATTTTTTTCTGATACCTTCCGCAGTTTTGATAATTAGAAATCCATATTTTTTTGAGAACCATCCTATTATACAATTTTGGGAGAACCACTATAATGTTTTTTGCCGAACCAAACCCTTTGGTCTTCACATGGGTCAGATTTTGGCCCACGGTATCTCTTCGTACACCTTCCCTTTTAGGGACTTAAAGCCCTTTTTTGATGTCTTAATTTTGTTGACATGATATTTCGGCCTTGACCCTTGGGCCAATACCATGGATCATATTTGGCCCACGGTCTTGATGTCATACTAATTTTTTGAGCACACTCGTGTCCACCCGTCACATAATATATATAATATATATATATATATAAATATATAATAATTTTGTCCTCCACTAACTGAACATATGTATCTAGTTGATAGTTCTATTAGTGCTCTATATGATTATTCTAATAAATGATGAGTATTTAACTATGAGTGCCAAGGCTGGAGTGCCAAGTGAGTGCCAAAGAGTGCCCAGAGTGCCAAGTGAGTATATGAGCCAAGTGAGTGCACCAATGAGTGCCCAAGTGAATTGCATCACTTAGATGCCAAGTTGAGTGTCACAATATATAGTGCCAACTTGAATTGCGACTATTTTTTTTTTTTCAAGCTTTTCTAGCCTCCACCCCGAGCCCCGAATAGCCCTAATTTGGGTGTCTACCCCTAGGTTATAAGGTACGGGTAATCGATTGGTGTATATTACGTCTTGCTAATGATAGTGCATCACATAACTATGAGTTTAGTATATTTCTACATACGCACTTATAGCCTTATATAGTATATATATAATATATATATAATAATATATATATATAATATATATATATTAATATATATAAATATAATATATATTAATATATATTAAAATATATTTAACATATAATATAATATATATATATAATTTAGATATATAATATATATATATATATATATTATAATTAAAATATACTTATTATATAATTACTTTTTGCCACACATCTAATATAGTAATCGAAGCAAGTTGTTACCTAGGCCATGGTATTAATTACGAAAAAAAACAAACACTTAAGTGAACACTTAATATTCCCACACGAGATCACTTCTTATTCTTTTATGACATTCTATAACATATTATTTTGTTATTGCAACTGAGAATGCACTATGTAACAACTGTATAAGTACTACATACCACATTTCCATCAATAACCACCACGTTTTTACAACAACCCATATACTATAAATATATATATAGTATATAATATATATATATTAAATATAATATTAAATATTAGTATATATATTATATATTATTATATTATATATTATATTATATGTATATATAATAATAACAATATATAGCATCCGCTCCACTTCAAACAGGTGCTTTGACATTTTCGAAACGTTGATTTTGAGAAATCTAGTCTTCCATAAATGGGGCTTCCGTTTTCCGCCTTGAGAGACCAAAAGAAGATTGCGCTACTTAGAATTCTATACGGTTTCGCTGTTGAAAGTCGCTTCTTTACCACCCTAGAAGCTATGTTTTACGCCTGGCACTTCGAGATTGTTTAGCAATAAAATAAAATTTTAAAACTCTTTTCAACTTATCTCTATATGGAGATGAGTTAAAACAACCTTTTGTTGAATTTTTTGATTATTTATCAAAATTTTTACATTAATATATTTTCAGTTTTCGTCGTGGTGCTTAATAGCAGAAGTTTATTTTAAATTAAAACTATATATAATTAAGTTGTGTTGCATACTAAATCTGTGCAAGATGAATTCTTGTCATTTTAACGCGAAATGACAATAAAGGTGGATAATCATTTTGCCAAATACGTAATGAAGGAAAAAACAAGGATATGTAATATAACCAATAATGATATTGAGTAAATATTATATTATAATAAAAACATTATATTAAAATAAAAGACATTATACAATAACATATTACAATGAGAATTAGAGAAAATAAAGGTTACAAATGTAATTTTATTTTTAAAATTAAACGATAGGTTACATTCTAAAATGTTATTCCAATAATTCATTTCTCTTTTATATCTTGTTTTCTTCAGAAAATATTTCTGTTAAAACTCACTTATTTTGGGCATTCTAATGTAGAATATTTTTAATTTAAAATTTACTTACTTTGGACATTTTAAACTTATTTTAAACACTACATAATACTTTCCTCAATTGTAGTTGCTTGTGTGGTCGTTGCTGTTGACAATGCTATGACAGGAGAGGACGACACTAAAACAACTCGATCATTGGCTAGTTCAGGAAGTTACTCAAGGGTATGGTTGTCTGCGAAGCCACAGTTGGGAGTATGGAGGTTGGAAGAGTTTTAAAGAACTGCATTCGGGTGATGTCTTCTTCTCCAATCTTTTATTTGATTCAATAACTCAGCATTTCTCGTAAATGAAGAGAAGGCTTCTCATTGTAGGCTAGTTTTTACATAAATTCTTTGAATAACTCTATCTTACTCTATTCGTAGATTGTAATGACGGCCCTCTTCAAAGGTTTGTAGGCTTGGGCATCAAGTTCTGTAGAGAAGATACGGTTGACGACATCTGCTGGCAGCTGGAAGAGAGCTCGAAAGTACTTGGTCTTCTCTGAAGCGATTTTTCTCAAAGTGGGATTGCGCCTCTAAAACTTTGTACCAGATTGGAACGGACGATTCAAAAAACACTGGAGGCTTTCCCTTTATTCCGGCGATAGTTTCTCTTTCTACTTTTGGAGGTTTTTGTAGTAGGTTTTTGTAGTTATCTTTTTTTTTTCTTGTTTTTCTTTTTCATATTCATACGTTGATGTTTTTTGATAGTCCTTCGTAATGGCTTCATTTACAATGAAAGAAACCTAAAGAGACAGATATTTGCTATTCTTTGTTTCACTGTTGAAATCGCATCTTTATCAACCTAGAAACTTTGTTACACGCTTGGTGCTTCGAGAATGCTTTGCAATAATAATAATAAAATTGTCAAAACCTTTTTTAACTTCTCTTTATATAGAGAGAAACTAAACAAATAATAAGAAATCTTTTGAATTAAAAAAAAATTCATTTAAAGTTGTGTAAAAAGCTCAGAGGAGAATGAGTTAAAGGTAAAAAAATATCAGTTGGAATGAACTGAGGATTTATTAATCAGAAACTTTGAGGATAAGGCTTAAATTAAAAATGTTTGGAATATAAGAGATACAAATGGGAAAGAAAAGAGCGAAGTAAGTCCAATGTATAAACCAATATTTTATAAAGAAAATATTATATTATGATAAAATAACGCATACTTAAAAGACCATTACATAATAACATATTGAAATGGAATTTAAAAAAATAAGTTATATAATAAAATATATATATATATATATATACTTATATATAAATATATATAATATATTATATATATAGATATATAGATATATATACTATATATATATATAATATATTAAATATACTATATATATATATATAACTATATATAGATATATATACTAGTACGACGTATATATATATAGATATATATAGTATAGAAGTATATCTAGTATAGAGCGTAGTATAGTAGTATATTATATAGATACATACAAATATATATATTATATATACAATACATATATATAGTATATACTAGTATATACTATAGTATGATATACGTACTATATATATATAAGATATACCTATATATATATACTATATATACATATATAGTATATATATTATAGTATATATTAAATAAAAAACAATAGTATTACAATCTCAAAATTGCATCCGAAAATAAATTTTGTCACCGGTAAGAATTTTTTTTAGGCTTATGACCGAACTTATTTTGAACAGTTTTAATGTTTACCCCTTGATATGAATTTAAACAATTATTTCCCAAACAATTTATTTCTCTCTTCCTCTCTCTTCGTCTCTCTCTCTCTCTACCCTATATATTTACTAGTGATATATATATATACATATACTATATACACAAAATATAGATAGATATTAATATATATAGTAATACTATATAGGTATATAAACCTATATCACTATATATATATATATACCGCTACTACTGTTGTATAGCGTATTACTATATACTAGTAGTATATATACTATATTATATATACTATATTATATATACCACACAGGGATATGAGTAGTATATATATATATATATATAGATAGTATATATATATATTATATATATAAGTTCTATTTTTAAATTTTAGAAAAATTTTTTATAGAATATAATTTGTATTATATAGTATATATATATATTTATATATATAGTATATAGTATATATAGTATACTATATAGAATATATATACTATAGTATATATACAACTATATATAATATTTATATATATATATATACTATTATATATATATATATATATATATATATACTATATCACTATATATATATATATATATATATATAGTAAATACCTATATAATAAAATATATATAATATATATAGTATATAATATAGTAGTAATATATATATATATATATATATATATATATATACTAGTATATAGGTACTATAATATATACTATACTACTAGTTAGATTATATAGTATACATATATATATATATATATATATATATATAACTATTATATATATATATATATATATATTATTATCATATATTATATAGTATATATATATTATAGTATATATATATATAGTAGTATAGTACTATTATATATATATATATTACTATATATAAATATACTATATATATAATATTTTAAATTACCACTATATGCGTAGTTTTAATATGTATTTTTTAGGTTACACCCTTGAGAAGTTATAGGTCTATTGTATACTGGCTCATTTTTGTGTCAGCATTTTTTTGGGATTTAAAACTGTTTAAATTACTTGATTAGTTTTATAGCACATCGGTTGTTTATTGTTTTAAAAAATTCTGTATAATTAAAATTGAACAATTAAATTTAAAACAACATATTATTATTAGAGGGGAGAAATATTCCTTCCTAATTTTTAAAACCTAAGAATACCTATTAATAGCTGTCGTCAATAATTGACCTCTTCAGTCTATGTGTTCTTTTAAAATAACACTTAGACTGAAGAGGTAAATTATTGACGAAATCTATTATAAGTATTCTTAGGGTTTTTAAAAATTAAGAAGGAATCTTTACCCTATAATAATACATATTTTGTTTTTTTTAAATCTTAGTTTTCAAATTTAATTTCCTATAGAGGTTTAAACAATAACTCGATGTGGCAATTTAAAACTAATCAAGGTAATTTAAACAGTTTTAAATTCTAAAAAAATGCTCACACAAAAATGAGCCAATAAACAAAAGACCTATAACTTCTCAAGGGTCTAACCTAACAATATTATATACTAAGCATATATATATATATATATATATATATAAATAATATATGATATATATATATATAATATAGAGAGATATATATATAATATATCTATAGTATAATATATATAATATATATATATATCGAGTATATTTGTGGCCTCAGTAGCAAACACGCGGTGATGCGTTCAAGTTCCCGGGAGAAGGCAGTGATTCTTTACCTTCCCACTTTTTTTTTTTACTTTTATGTTTTTTTCCTTTGTTTTTGATCTAAGTTAAAAAGGAAATCTAGAAAAAAAGATTAAATAAAAAAAACTTTTTTTTGTGATTATGCAATATTTAATATTACAAAATTATTAAGAACGAGGCGATAGGTGTCCTGGTGATGGGCTCCTTGAAGGGAGGCTCGATTGCTTCTAAAAACTGTTTGTTGAACCCAATGTTTTTGTGTTGGGATAGCTCATTAGTAAAGCATCGAGGTGGTATAGTGGTCCTCCGAGTCGCAAACACGCGGTGATGTTCAAATCCGGAGAAAGGCAGTAATTCCTTTACCTTTCAAACATATATGTTGCTTTGTTGAAATATATAGACTATAGGTATATATAGTATAATTTATATATATATATAGTATTATAATATACTTAATATATATCAGTATATATTATATAGTATAGTTATATATAGTTATATATTATTATTATATATATATATAAATATAATAGATATAGATATATATAATATATATATATATTCTATATACAAAATATAACTATTATATTACGTATATTATATATACTACTTTATATTTAGTTATATTATATATATATAATAATATATATATAATACTAATTATAAATATAATAGGTATATATAAGGTTGTGTGTGATGTGGTTTGTGTGTGTTATCTATAAAATATTATTGGTCAGAGTGCCAGAAAAGAGGACTTTTCCTGGAAACCTGACGCGTTGTCAAAAATTAAAGAGTGGAGAACGATCGCTTCAATATTTTAGAATCACTTTTTGCTTTGATCAAAGCTGGTAAGGTGTAAGGTGCTTTAAAAATTCATTCGTTGTTCGGCTTCAAGCTAAAAACATCTTTTGCTGTCTAGCTTCGTACTATAGATATCTCTCGTTTTTTGATTTCGAACAGAAAAGTTGCCTTTGAATTATTTCAAATTCCTTGTTTTTCTTAGTGCAGAAACTTCTTTCGCTATTATTAGTTAAAAGCCGACTTATTTAATCATTAATTCGATAATCAAGAATTAATCTATCATCAAAGCATATTTTTTCAAATATTCGAAGATAGTTCTTCCTAATTTAAACATATTTTGGAAAAGCTTAAGACGGGTGAACTGCCTAGTTTTAAGTCTGATAAAACAAACTTTTCTCAACAGGCTTGAAATAATCTTATGTGCATAATCCAACTTAACTAAATATTCTAAATATTCTAGTTATAGTGAAGACCCCTGGCTTTCAGGAATATAACCTCTAAATATTCTAAACTTAGAGTGCAAGAAACTAAAACCTATTCTTGCACTTCTCAATATCAAATTAGTCTCGTTCTTAATCAGATCATAAAAATTCATGTTTCTTGATTTAAAACTTAATGATATAATTGTTCCAATTAATATTAAACTTGTAGAAACTTTGTTTTATTCTAAATGTAAACTTTACACTTTAAAAGTTTAAAGTTTACATTTCAAATTATTCGGTAAACTACTGCCGTTCAGAAATCAAGTTTTACGAAATTAGTTTTAAACTTTCACACGTATTTTAAAATTTCTAGTGAAAATTCTTCGATAATTTATTTATATGATTTTGTTGTGAAGCAAATTTGCTTAGTTTAAATATTCAGAGAAAAAAATAATTCTCTTCCTTAAAAATCGTCTTTCGGTAAAAAAAAAAAAATTAAAAGGTAATAAACACAAGGGTAATAGTTCGGTTTAAGGTAATGTGTCAATATCATTATTTTAGAAAAGATAATCGATTTATAATAATCCCGCACATGCAACGTGCCAATGTGTTGGTCCTCAAAATAATTTAGTGTTGGAATGGTTGGTAATGATTTGCTCCTAATGGCAACAAAAATACAGAATTGAAATGGTATAAAAAGAACTTACTTTTTTTTAGTTTTTGAGCTTCAAATTGATTTATTTGATTTCATTTGATTTAATTTTTAGTTTATTTCGAGTAAATATTTATTATTATGTGTCCCACCCCAAATAATGTGAATAATGGTATATATATATATATACTATATATATATATAAATATATATATATAATATATATATATAATACTATATATAGTATTATATATAATATATGATATATATAATATATATATATATATATATATATGATATATATAATAAAAGACAGATTTTTTAAATGCTCACAGTATGTAACTAGAGAAACGGCAGGTCCTACAGTAAAACAAATTATATATGTGGAATCAGCGAAAATTCTAAGGATGGGATGTAACTTTTATTTGTTTTGTTATCATCGAAAATATTTAAAAATTATTTCCCCCCATTTAGAGGGCTAGAGCCCGGGGATCAGAGGGGGGGACGTTTCATACCCGGAAGGGGCATGGTGGGAGGACCCCCGCGACACCCAAATGACCAAGAGCGGGGGTTCCGGAGACCATCCCCGGAGGGGGGGATTAGTCCCCCCGGCGTCCACCGGGAGGCGGCGAGATGCCGACTCCTGCCATGCTTTTGCAATTTACCTATGGCATTCCCGGCGTCATCATCGAAGATCAATTTTATTCCCTTTACACACACTTTGGTATTACTTAACTAAAGGAATACCATAGGGTTAACCGCGAAGCTGGGGCAGGAGGCGGGGTCGCTCGGCCTCCCGGTGGCCGGGACGGGGGGGACTACATCCCCCCCTCCGGGGATGGTCTCCGGAACCCCCGCTCTTGGTCTTTGGGTGGTGTCGCGGCGGTTCCTCCGACCATCCCCTCCGGGTATGAAACGTCCCCCCGTCTGTCCCCCGTCGGCTCGAGCCCCGATAAAGGGGGAATAATTTTTTTAAAATTTTTTCGATGAATAAGCAAAAAAAAAAAGTAATCCCATCCTGTAGAATTTTCCGCTGTATTCCAAATGATATAATTTTTTACTGTAGGAGCTGCACGGTCCCTTAGTTACATACTGTGAGCATTTAAAAAATCTCTGACGCATAATTTATATATATATATATATAATATATATAATAATATATTATTAGTATAATATAATAAAATATAATATGATATTGTATATATAATATATATAAATATATATTAATATATATATAATATATATATATATATTCTAAATGTTTGAATTTTTGATTAAATTTTTTTCATTAAATTTTATTTTTTGTAAACACATTTAAGTTGAAGAACTACAAGCATTTCATATAAAACAAATATTTCTTTTTTGAAAAATTTATTTAATGTAAATTTTTGCCAAAGCCAGTGCCCCTCTTACGTGTTTCGAAACCAAAACCATATTTATATATGGAGGTAACAACAATATCCAAATAACTACGATTAATCGGAAAAAACAATCGATATTTTTGATAACATTACCTCAAACCGAACTATTACCAAACACAAATGTATATTCTTCATAAAAGAAGTTTGACCGTGTTAAATCTTTTCTTTCGACTCGAAATAGATCCGAAAAAAAAATTAAGAGCTTGTTAATAAAAGAGTTTAAATATAATATATATTATATATATTTTTTAGACTCATAATAGTTAAAAATAAATAATATTTTTTATTTTTATATATATATATATATATATATTATATATATATATATATATATATATATTATATATATATATATATATAATATATATAATATATATAAGTATAATATATATATATAGTATAATATATATATATATATATATATATATATAAATATATATATATATATATTGCGCCAGCATCCCGAGAGGCCAGGCATGTAAACTAGAAAACTATAAACATCTACAGGAAAATTAAATAACATTTTTGATTTAAGCCAAGCAATTTCATCGAGGAAACTTAAAAAAAAATTTTTTATGGGGTCTAATAATTAACAACTCCGTTAAATATTAGTGAAAATCTAGGCCTAAGAAAATAGTTGCACGCTCTGCATTAACCTTGAAGCCGTTTGCATTTAGTCTCGAGAGAAAGTTGCCAAAATAACATTTTTTTTACGCTTTGAAGAAAAATTATTATTTTTTCTTTTCTATAATTTTTTTTAGGGGGCTCGAGCCCGACGGAGGACAGAGGGGAGGACGAAATCCCCACCCCGTCGTCCCCGGTAGGCCGAGAAACCCAGACTCTATCCATCGTTCTTTATCCGAAAATATTTCAGTTTTAAAAAAAAATTCAACATTTTGCCCTTTGCTGCTCATGTTATCTAATCTTAGATAATTTATCAAAAAAAACTAATTGTTATGATAAATTATTTCAAGTTTTTTAAATACGGCGTTATTTTTTATTTTTTTTAATTTCCGGGGTTAAAATGTCTCCCGAATTTAATTAAAATATTTATTTTTCGTGTTAGCTTTTATAGTTTTTAGTTACATGCCTGGCCTTTTCGGGATCGTTATATATATATATATATTATATATTATATATATATATATATATAATATATAATTATATATATATATAATATAATATATATATATATATATATATATATAATATATATATATATATATATAATATATATATATAATATATTATATAATTTTTGCCAAGCCAGTGCCCCTCTTAAACGTGTTTGTCGAACAACCATATTTTATATATGAGGTAACAAACAATAATCCAATAACTACGATTATCGGAAAAAAACAATCGATATTTGATAACATTACCTCAAACCGAAATATTACCTTATTTGAATTTATTCTTCATAAGAAGATTTGGAAGCTTCTTATTTCTTCTAATTTAATCCGAAAGAAAAATAAGACTTGTTATTAAAGATTATAAATAATAATATATATATATATATATATATAAGTAATAATATATATATAAAATATATATATATATTATAGTAAATATATAATACTATATATATAATTATATATATATATATATATAATATATATATATAATATATATATATATATATCATATATAATATATATATATATATATATATATAATATAATATATATATATATATAGAAAATATATATTATATATATTATATATAAATATATATAATATATATATATATATATATATAATATATATTTATATATATATATACTATATGGCCAGCATCCCGAAGAGGCCAGCATGTAAAAACTAGAAAACTATAACAGGCTACAGGAAAATAAATACATTTTTGAGTTTAAGCAAGCAATTTCATCGAGGAAAACTTAAAAAAAAATTTTTATTCTAATATTTAACAACTCCTTAAATATGAGTTGTAAATTTCTAGGCCGGATAAAATAGTTGCACGCTCGTTGATTAACCTTGAAGCCTGCAATTAGTCTCGAGGAGCAAAAGTTGCCAAATAACATTTTTTTTACGCTTGGAGAGAATATTATTTTTTCTTTTAGTAATATTACCTTTTTAGGGGGTTCGAGACCGACGGAGGCGGACAAGAGGGGAGGATGACACCCCCGATCGTCCCGGTAGGCGAGAAACCGCAGACTCGTTATCATCGTTCTTGTTTTACGCGTGGCGGTAGTCTTTAGTTTTAAAAAAAAATTCAACATTTGCCCCTCTTGCTTTGCTCATCGTTGAGAAATGGGAAACATTTCTTCAAATTAGCAAAAAACTAGTTATTTAGAAAGTAAAATTACTTTAAATGTGAGATATTTTTTTTTATTTTTTTTTTAACTTTGAAAATAAAATGTCTCCCGATATAATAAAATATTTATTCTTCGTGTAGCTGTGTTATAGTGTTTTTAGTTACATGCCTGCCTCTTCGGGATGCCTATATATATATATATATATATATAATATATATATAATAATATTATATTATATTATATAAAATTATTATATATAATATATATATATTAATAAATATTATATAGAAATATATGGGTTAGTGTAAGTGTCTATGGAAAGTGTGTTTAAGTGCTTATAAGTGTCATAGTGTGTATAAGTGTCATAGTGAATGTGTGAATATAAGTGTCATAGTGTATAGGAATACCTGTTTAAAAGTATTATATAAATATATATAAATATAATATAATATAATATATATAATAACTATATATATATATATCATACATATATAATAGTAAATATATATTATATATATAGATATATATATATATATATATATATATATAGATATATATAGGACATCCATGTAAGTGGTAGAAAAATACTAACTCATAGTTGGAAGCATTCTAGCAACGTAATATACACCAATCGTTTCCTCATACCTTATTACCTTAGGGGTAGACACCCATATTGTAAGGCTATTCGGGGCTCAGGGAGGCTAGAAAAGGCTTTGAAAAAAGTGGCACTCAGTTGCCACATATGTGGCACTCACTTGGCAATATGTGCACTCACTTGGCACTCACTTGCACTCACTTTTTGGCACTCACTTGGCACTGCATGGGCACTCATTGGCACTTCACTGGCACTACCTGGCACTCATTAGAATACTCATAGAATAATCATAGAGCACTAATAGGATAGATGCATACATACGTTCAAGTTAGGACGAAATATTGACGGGTGCGACCACCGAAGTGGCCAAAAAATTAGGCGCCTTGGGGCGCCAAAATTTGACGCATGGTAATTCTGGCATCAAGTCACCGAAGAATAATCATGGTCAAACAAGGTTAAGACATCAAAAAAGGGCTAAGTCCCTAAGGAAGGGACGAAGAATACCGTGGGCCGAAAAATTGACCCATTTGGAAGACCAAAGTGTTGGATCGGAAAAATTAGGGTTCTCAAAAATTAGGGTTCTCAAAAAATATAAAGGGGTCTCCAAAAATAGGGTGATCAAAAAATTAGGTGCTTCTCAAAAAATTAGGGGTTCTCAAAAAAATTAGGGTTTACTCAAAAAAATTTGCGTTTCTCAAAAATTGGGGGGGGGTGCACGTACAACGGTTGCTACGCACCTTCAGCCCGCAACCCTTCTTCGAAAGGGTTGCCAAAAAAATTAGGGTTCTCAAAAAAAAAATTTGGGTTACTCAGAAAAAATTTGGGTTTTCAAAAAAATTTGGGTTCTCAAAAAAATTTGGGTTCTCAAAAAAATTTGTGCCCAAAAAAGGTCAAGGTCAGGTAAAAATTAGGGCTCAAAAAAACAAGGCCCAAAAAGGTGTCAAAGGGCACGGTAAAAAATTTTTGGAAAGTGTATCATTTTTTACCCAAGGGACCTCCAATAGGAGTAAAATTTGAGTTATCATTTTTCCCACAAGCGGGGTTCCAAAATGCCCCTTCCTACTTACTTTATATATATATATATATATAAAACTATATATATATTAATATATATATATATATATATATATATATATATATATTAGTAATATATTATAATATATTTATATATATATATATATTATATTATATATATAAATATATTATATATATATATATATATATAAACTAATATATATAATACTATATATATATATATATTATATATACTATATATATATATATATATATATAATATATATATAATATAATAATATATTATATAATAATACTTATATATATATATATATATATATATAATTATATAATTATATTATACTATATAATATATATATATATAATATATATATATAATATATATATATATATATAGTATTATATATATATATATATATATAATATATATTATATATATATATTATAATATATATATTATATATATAATATATATAATATATATATAATGCAAGTAAATTAAAAGTATTTGGCTATTCGAATAATTAAAGTTTTGAAATATACCTTTAACATCAATTTAAAATTTATTTTTGTAATTTTGGGACAACAAACAAGGCGTTTTAATGTTTATTATGTCCTAAAGTTTATTGTCATTTAAATGTAATTTATTTAATTTTTAAGTACTTTAGGGAAAAATATTTTTGACATTTTGGGGCAACAAACAAGGCGTTTTAATGTTTATTATGTCCTAAAGTTTTTTGTCATTTAAATGTAATGTATTTAATTTTTCAGTACTTAAGGGAAAAATATTTTTGACATTTTGGGCAATTTTTTATCACCGATGGAACACTTATTATTCCTTCTTTATTGAAATCATAATGCATCAAAGGCATTGAATAGACCTTATTTATATAGGTCTTTTCAATACCTTTAATGTATTATGATTTCAATACATACAAGAAAATAAAAATCAAAAACTTTTAGTTTTGCTTTATAAAATTTATATTATTTCATTAAGATATTGCTTAGGTTGGTGATACATTTATAATATTGATATATTGATATCTCGAATTTCAATATATCGACTTTCGATATATCGAATGCCAATATATATTGAAATAAATAAAACATTTTTTTGGTCATTTATTTCGATGGATGGCACATGAACATGTGTACGGTGGCATCTCTAACCATAAGTGATAGTGATTTTATTATTTCATTGTATTTTAATAGATATTGATTACCGATATATTGAATATCGATATATCAAATATTCTTGCATCTCATTATCTACCTATCAATTTTCAAAATAACGCCACCTCGTAAGTTTGATAATATAGATATTTCTTTTCTGCGTATTCGAATTTTTAACCCAGCAACTGTTATTGTAAATTTTCTCAAACTTTTTTCCGAATTTGTTTATTTTATTTCTGATAATTTGATCATTCAAAACCACGAACACTTTCACATTAAAGGCTCTAAAATTTTCACGTTAAAACCACGAACATTTTCATTTAAAACCACGAACATTTTCACTTTAAAAGCCACGAACATTTTCATTTAAAACCACGAACATTTTCACTTTAAAACCACTAACATTTTCAAGTTAAAACCACGAGCATTTACATCAATGGAAATGGTTTAGATGAAATTTTATATATATTTCAGTTTATCAATGACTTTGGAATTATTAAATTACTGTAACACCTTTTTAGGAAACGGAGCTGTTCTTTCTTAATGTTTGCCGTGATATGTGTTGATACAATAGATACTTTTTTCTGAGTGTGTAAGTTACGTTATTCATTTTGTTACCGGCTAAAGTATATTTATTTGACAAAATTAGTCTTCAATCTCCAATATGCTTTTACTTATTCGAATGGACGCCCTTTTTACTGGATCAACACACTTTCATAAAATATTGTTTTATTAATTACCAATACATAAAATTATCAAATTTATTAATATTTACACTTTTTAACACTAGCTTTCGCCGACATAACGCGCGGCCTCTTCCGGTGAATTTATAAGGTTAAAATGGCTGCTACGAGGAAGATCCGAAATTTGGGACTGCATCTGTGTTTCTGACTGGTTGTCATTTTTCATTTTTTGAACATTTTTTTTGTAGCATTTTGCATTTGTGATTATTAAATTTTGTATATTGCCTATGTTTACTTCTCCTGTGGTTTTATTTTAGTTATTGCTATTTTTTTATGCAGAAGGGTCTTGTCATTTTTCTCTTGTTAGCATCCGAAACATAAGTTATAGGTTGCATATTGTCTATATTGATTCTATGGAAGGAGTTTCTTCTGTGGGAAGTCAAAGCTGAATTTGGATTGTCCATTAGTAGATCATATTTGTGCTGGTAATTACGTCTTTTGAAGTCTATTGTTTCACCTATATAGACATCTAGGTAATTATGGCAAGGGACTTGGTAGGAGCAATATGTTTTATTAGAAGTTTTAAATTTATTGGGTTTTAGAACTTTTCTTTAAGGGGAATGTGTTTGAGGGGGTGTTGATTATGTTTTTTTTGTATTATTTTCTTTATACTTGGCGATTGGCGCATAACTTGGTAGTAGAGTGAGGGTACTTGAGAAAGATATTATGTTCATGAATTATTATTGAATAGAACTATTATGTAGAGGAATAATTTATATATGTGCTGATAGAATTTTTTTACTTTTTGCTTTTTTAAGTGGCCTTTGAGATTATGTAGTTTGGCTATAAATCTTGCACATAATTTTATTATTAGGTAAAATACGTTAGAGTAATCAAAGTAAATTTGAGTATATTCATTATTTATGTAAGGTTGGATAAGGGTGAGCAAATTAGCTCGAATTGTACTACTTAAAAGAAATTATGAACCGAATATAAAGTCTAATTTTATATACTTCAAATTTAAATTTGATTGCTATGTGGTATAAGAATAATGAGTAACGAAATGAATATCATTAGTCAGGAAGATGAATAGTAGTATTTTCCCTATTGAATAGTTGAAAAATTAAATAAACGGAAGGGGTGTTATATTCAATCTATAATGTGTCAAGGATAAATGAATATGTGTATATTGTTTATAAGAGACAATTCCATAATTATGTAATACTATGTAATATTATTAATTCGTCTATAGCTAATATATAATGTGTGCTAGTATAATATATGTTATGTGGATTTATATGTTTGGTGAGTTAGGGCGCTAAAGACTCTAGATCCCACGTATGATGTAACTGAAAGTTGAAGGTTATTCTTATGAGACATAAGAGGAGTGTGGTGATAGAAAATGAATATATTTTTTCTATATCAGTCTTCGTAATAAAATGAAATTGCTTTCACCCATCATACTATTAGCCAATACACTTTTTGAGAAGTTTTTGGTGTAATAATTTCATAACTTTGATACATATAAACTATAATTTTTAGTAAACTGTACTGAACACGAATCTTTCCAATAGTATTTCTAAGATGTATTTCTAAAATGCCATAAATATGTAACTGGTAGACTTAATAGATCGTCCTATGGCTCCATTAATACTACAATGAATCCTATGGATTTTTTTATAGACTTTTGCAGTGACGCTTAATATATTGAAAACTCTTATAGTATTGAAGTAACGTATCCAAGGAATTCTTGATTTGGGCAGATAACTGCAAAAAGACTCTAATTTTGAAAAGACCTCCAGGAATACAGAATTTGGAATGCTCAAATGGATAATCCTTAAATATGTTTGTACAAAGATTTTTTTACAATTAAATGATGTAGTAAATTGGCTTATTTACTCAGTCACTGTCCCTCTTGCTAGTATAATGTAACCTAAGGGGTTTCTTCAAAGGAAATAAATTTTAGTAACTAATCTTTCATAAAACTTCATGTATTAGTTGTTAATATGATACTGTTTTCATCACTTGCCATTTCGTCATAATTTTGCATTATATAATTCATGTTTTAACAAAGGTATACTATCTATTGTGTAACAACTTATTTAAGTGTATATATATCTTCTTCTTTTTTATATAGATTAAAAACTTGCTACCTTTTTACAAATACTCTATAAATTTTGAACTGATCATATATGATGCACTTTCTTTGGGAATTTGGGTAATTCCATTACAAATCTATACAAATTTGTTTTTGCACCCCTCCTGCTCGGATTTGTTAATTTAGTTTATATTTGGCCTAATACTATTTCCCTAAAAATTAAACATAAACTCTTTACAAATATATATGGAATCCATTAATATTTGTTTAAAATAAAAACTCTTTTATACTCAAATAATATATAATGGCATTTACCATAATTTCTAGTTTAATATACCTTTAAATTATATTTAGGTTTTATGAAGTATTTATTTTTAATTGGTAATTGTTTGATTTGAGGTTGAGTGAGTGAGATATTATGTTTTTATGGTATTAATTTTTCTTTTAATAAAATATCTGGTAGATTAACGGGTAGTGGGACTTGGAAGTATAATGAAATTAATTTTGGATACATTATGGGATTTTAATTTATTAGTTGGGTAGAATTAGAATAATTTATTTCTATTATGCCTTTTTTATAAGGATCCATATTAGATATAATGCTATGAGGAAGATGATGGATGGTAATTTGGAACGTAGAGAACAAGAAATTTTTAACCATATTATTATGTAAGGTTGGAAGGGGAAAGCAATATGCTCATGATAGTATGCTGTTAAGGAGAAAGTGCGGAGTGAGGTTAACCGTATTTTTTATGATTTTTTTAAAGCACTATAATAGAGATAATACTAATAATGAATATAATTTATTGTTGTTGATATAGAAGGAGCATAATTGAAATAATTGGAAGAGGTAGGTGTGTAGCTATTCCAAGTACTATTAATATGTCCAGAAATAGCTCAGTATGAGTTTGATTGTTTATTTGCGCATAATTTATCAGGTGTGAAACTAGTCAATTAGTTAGTCTTAATTAGATTTAATTTTAGAGTTGACTATGATAATAATATGTTGTGGATTTATGCTTTGGCGAAGGCACAAAATGACATCTCATCCTACATCGATAATCTAGTAACCAGTTGGAGAATTTTTTCTGAACAGAGGATGTGGGAAGAAATGATATTTTTCTACAAGTTCCATAAAAAGATTGCTGATGATGGTTGACAGAGGAGAGCCCATGCTTAATCCATGTTTTTGCTTATAGTATTTGGTGTTATAATGAAAAAAGTTTTGTTTAAGGGTAAGTGTAATTAGTTTTTTGATAAGTGAAAAAGGATATGTGAACGATATGTTATTGTAATGAATATGTTATTCAAATAAGGATAAAGCCAGAAGAACCAGTTCAGACGTAAATAGCGAAACAGCATCAAAATTGACATATTGAAATGACTGAGGGTTGATGTTTTGTATTTTGTTAATAAAATCTGTGGTGTTGGATATATGTGAAGTGGAGATGTTGTTTCTCAAAGATTTAAGTTGATCAGCTATCCATTATGATAGCTTATATGTGTTATTTGTAGTTGAAATTATTGGACGGAGAGGGATATTCTGTTTGTGTGTTTTCGAAATTCCATAAAATTGTGAAAGTTGTGGCATGTATGCTTTCGTATTATTGTAAATGTCTGGTTATGAATTGCAAATGTGTTTTAATGCACTGTTGAAATTATTTTGTGAGGTTTTTAGAGAATCTTTTGTAAACATGTCGTAGGTATTGATGTCTGCTAATAGTGTACTGCATTTATTGTTGTAATCCATGTAATTCATAAATACAATGTTATTACCCTTATCGGAGCGTATAATTACTATGTCTTTGTTATTTATATGAAAATTAAGGGAAGTAGAGAATTAACTTGGGAACTTATGTGTATTTGTCGTGTGAAGCGCCGATGACATCAGTAAATCCTTCAAAAAGCAATTGTTGCAAGTTTGTTCGTTGTCTTTTTTGTTCTATATATCATAATCTATGAAAAAAAAATTTATTGCATCTTCTTTATCTGTGGAGAACGATAATCCATATTCTAGTAACACTTTCTCGTCTGTTGTTAATATATAGTTCGAGAGATTATTGATTTTCTTCGTATTCGAATTTTTAACCCAGCAACTGTTATTGTAAATTTTGTCAAACTTTTTTCCGAGTTTGTCTATTTTATTTCGGATGATTTGATCTTTTCTAATATGTGTGCTCTATTAAAGTCTTGTGTAAATTCTTTCAAAGAATTGGGCTTTTCTGCGTACCAAAATCTTTGAAAAGTTTTAAAAGCCACGAAACATTTTCTAAAAGCTAATTTTGTATCAATCTTTACTCTCGTGATTCTGTTGGAAATAAGTTTTTTGTATATCAATGGAAATGGTTTAGATAAAATTTTACATATATATTTTGGTTTATCAATGACTTTGGAATTATTAAATTACTGTAACACCTTTTTAGGAAACGGAGCTGTTCTTTCTTAATGTTTGCCGGGATAGGTGTTGATAAAAAATTAATAGTAATATATATACTTATTATTATATCTGAGGTTGTTCTTGATACGTTATTCATATATATATATGCAAATAAGCAATTACAAAATAATCTTATTATATTTGCTGTTATATTGACAAGCTCTCAATATTGACCAAGGACGTAATTACTCTTATCAACATGAGTACGTATAATCGAGTACAGACCGCCTCTATAGTGACTCGCGTGTATTGACTCACTACGTGCCTCATGAAACGGTTCTACAGCAGGTCAAAGTTCAAGTCATCATAAAATTATATAGATAACCCTTTTATTCTACTTTACATATATGTCTTATAGATAATTAAACATTTATCAAAAACCCTAAAACTTCGTCAATTATTATATCAATTAACCACTAATATTTAGGGCTCAACTCACATTTCAAATAAACATCACATGCACATCAATCTTTTCATTCATAACACGACATATATCATATAAATTTCGTCATTCGGTCATATTCTGCGGCGATACAATAACATTCACAGGTGATTTATCGTTACCAATTAAAACCATTAACCTGATATTAATCAGCACTCACACTTCACGCAATTCTAAAAAGGTAAATTTGGGACTCGCATCTGTGTCTTCCTGGCTGGTTTGCTATTTCTCATTTTTGAACGATTTTTTTTGTAGCATTTTGCTATTTCAAAAAAAAAAAAAATAAAAAGAAAAAAAAAAGACACTGTGACATTTCCACTAGTTAAGCAAATAAAAATGAACCTGGGATTTTTATGACTTAGTCTATTTATTATTAAAAAAGTTATTGATCCTCATATTTACTAAATACTTCGAAATAATGAGTTTTGTCATGGAATTCGTTCTGTCATTTTTCTTCTTGGTTCTTTATGGAATTTTTGATGGCGTTGGCTCAGACCAAAAATCACTTTAGGGTTGGAGGGTCTAGCTAGCCCAATCAAAACGGCAAATTCATTCCAAATTGTCTCATATTTTAGCTCATAATTTCGTCTTTTGAAGTCCTATTGTTTCCACTATCATAGATTTCTGGACAATTATGGCAATGGACCTGGTAGATGCAATGTGTTTTATTACAAGAAGTATTGAAATTTATTGGGATTTAGAACTTTTTTAAGGGTAATGTGTTTGAGGAGGTGGTGATTATGTTTTTTGGTATTAAATTCTTCAATACTGGGAGAGTAAAGTTATTATTCTTGAAGATGCTTCATATTATTTAGTTAGATAGGAAATTCGGTATTGGTCTAAGATAGAATATTATTATTATTATATCATACTTTGCCTTTTATTTATAATGTGACCTTTTATAAGAGATTATATGTAGTTTGGAATATTTTTATATATTTATTATATATATATAATATATATTATCTGTTATAGTACATACTGAATATTGAAGGGGCTTGGATGAATCTGAATGGGGGAGGGATGGTGTGGGCATTGTATAAAGGTGGTAGGTACTAAGCATGGCCAGATAGGCTTGTGGTGTTTGACTAGGCACGATTCCAACAGTAGAAACTGTCAACAACTCAGAAGTCTGGAGAAGAAGAAACTGTGGGGAGATTAAAATGTCAAATGGTTTTAAAATTTACTGGATACTCTTGTTATTGTTAATGAAATTATAAAGTGTAAAGATGAAAAATAGAGTGTGCAACCATCTAATAGAATATAATTAAAAATTATTTTATAGGTATTTGGACTGTTCTGTGTGCGGATATGTCATATTATTTTGGACATTGGGATTATTTATGTGATAGAATTTTTCTTTTGCCTTTTTTAATGCCTTTGAGATTATGTAGTTTGGATATTATAATTTTTGGAACGTTGAGAACAAGAAATTGTATTCATTTTGTAAGGTGGTAGGGGAGCAAATGCGAAGTGCTCTTAAGAAAAGTGCGAAGAGGGTACGGATTTTTATGCTTGTAGTATGAAATGAGTATCAATGAATATAATTATTGTGTGATGAAGGTTTTCTATAATTTAAAAAATTGAAGGAGGTAGGGGTGTTCCAATCTATAATGTGTCAAGAAAAGGCAATGATTTGTTGTTTGCCATTTCTAATGTGAACTGTAAATTGTTGTCTATAGAATTAATGTGTGATAGAATATATTGTGGATTTATATGTTTAGGGATGGCGCAAAAGACATCATCCACGTATCTGTACGAGTGGAGGTTTCTGAACAGAAGATGTGGGAAGAAATGATATATTTCTACAAGTTCCATAAAAAGATTGCTGTCACCTATCATTAGCAATCTTTTTGAAGTTTGGTTAATGCACTATAAAATCTCTGAGGAAAGTGGCCTGTGCTTAAAAACTCCTTTCCAAGTTTCAGTATGATACCAAAAAGTATGTCGTTGTTGATGTCTGGATTTTTTATGCTTTTTCCAAGAATTGAAATTTTTGATGAGATGTATCCAAGCATTCTTGTTGGGCAACGCAAAACTCAATCCAAAGCCCAGCAAATATTGGAATCATGAAATCCATATATTTGTAAAAGAGTTTTTAAAAAAAAATGGTTATTCAGAGTAACAATTACCTCTTGATAATAATCGGGGTTCATAATGTATAGATTGTAATAACTACTAAACATCACGTAGTGTATATGTTACTGACTCACTTCCCCCATTTGTCATCATTGATTTATAATTCATTTTTACATGATCTACTTCGTGTAAAAACTATTAGTGTAAAAATAACTTAACGTTTAATAAATGTTAATTTTCCACTTTTAAATATTACCTCTAAGGGGAAGTGAATCAGTATCATATACACTACGTGAAGTTTAGTAGTTATTACAATATTTACATTTTGAACTCCGATTATTATCAAGAGGTTATTGTTACTCTGAATAACCAATTTTTTTTTTTTTTTTTTAAACTTTTTTAAAAATATATGGATTCCATGATTTCTTCAAGCCTTTTCAAGTGCAACCAGAGATTCCTACAAAATTGTTTAGATGATTGTGTTATGCCAAGGAGTTTTATTCCAAAATTCATCTATGTGAACAAAAACAATCCGTTTCCCGACATTAATAGAAATTTGTTAACCAACCAGATTCAGGGATTGAAACTAGATATAAAAAGAAAATTTATACATAACTATTTCAATTTTAGACTTTTCCAACTATATTTCTTTAATAATTTTGACGATTTTAGCCTTTTTTTCCAAAAAGTTGAAATATGCTCATTATATTAAGGATAGAAAGATAGTATTAAGAAAGACACAACTAGAAACAAAACTGGACCATTTATTTAATACTAATGCATGGAACACCAACTCAAAACCTGACATCATAAAAAAATTTCTGATTATAGTTTGAATTCTACTGAAAAATCTTTGCTGGGCTTTGGATTGAGTTTTGAGTTGCCCAACAGGGATCCTTGGATACATCTCATCAAAAATTTCAATTCTTGGATAAAACATAATAAAAATCCAGACATCAACAATGATATACTTTTTGGTATCATACTGAAACTTGAAAAGGAATTTTTAAGCACAGGCCACTTTCCTCAGAGATTTTATAGTGCATTAGCCAAACTTCAACAGAACAATGAAATCACCATTTCGAGGCCCGATAATGGTAATAATATTGTCATCATGAATACTACTACTGAGTACCTTACAAAGTTCTTTAATCTGCTCAAAGACATAAATACCTACACCGTAATAAATAACAACCCAATAAAAAATTCATAACATCTTTTCAATAAATCTCTTACCAAAATTATTCCTAATCAAAAAGGTTTAATTGACAAATTTAAGGCTTATCTTCCCACTTTAGCCAGATTCTATTCTATTTCAAAAATCCATAAGGAAAATATCCCTTTACGCCCAATAGTTTCAAATATAAACTGTATTACCCAAAATTTATCAAAATGGCTTGCTTTTCAACTAAAACCCCTTATAGGAAGCATCTCAACATCCCATATAAAATATTCAGAACATTTCATCCAACTAATTCATAATAAAAAATTCTCAGAATACAATGTAGTCAGCTTCGATTTGTCTCACTATTTACTAAAGTACCTTTAAACTTCACCTTAGCCTTACTAGAACAACAAATTTCTTGTAATAATTTAACTTTCCAGCTTCCATTCTCCACCATTAAACAATTAATCACTCTCACCTTAGACCATTCCTATTTTAATCTTCAAGACAAATATTATAAACATATTTCAGGCCTGTGTATGGGTTCATCCCTTTTCCTGTTTTCAGTAATATTTTTATTTAATTGTTTGAAATTTACCATATTTTTCCTAACCGCAATTTTCAATCTATAGTTTTGTACCGCTATGTAGACGACATTTTTGCCCTCATTCCGAAAGAAATTAACACACAAACAATTTTAAACTTTATTAACAACTTACACCGAGATATAGAATTTACAGTAGAAAAAGCTAAAAATAACAAAATACATTTACTTGATCTATTAATTTCTTGGACTGATGATCAATTTTCTGCATTTAACATTTACCGTAAACCCTCCTCAAATCCGTCCTACATTCATTGGTACTCATCTCATGACATCTCCACGAAAACAGCTGCCCTAAGTAATCTTTTTATGCGTGCCCATAGACTCTGTAACTCACAATTTCTTCATTCTGAAATTAAAACATTAAAAAACATATTTTGCAAATTAGATTATCCTCAAGTGATCATCAATAAAGCTTTACAAAAAGAATATATATCTACAAACAACTACTAATAAAAATACGTTTTCTAACATATTACCAATCTCAAACCTACAAAAATGTTGTCCGTAACTATATACCCACTAGCATACAAACTGATAAAGATAACATTATAACCCTAAAACATGCACTAAAACCAAAAAATCTTAACTTAAACCTAGATTCAGGAATTTACACAATACAATGTGAAAATTTTCCAAAATTATATATTGGAGAAACAAATAATTTTAATATCGAACACTATCATCATAAAAATGATTTAAAATCCGATAAACAATCTTTATCTCTTGCAAAACACCGACAAACCAATAACCATAAAATTAACATTAATGCATCTATTATCATTAAACCAATTCAGGATGCAGAAAATAGGAAAATATTTGAATCATTCCTCATAAAAACTAGTAACAACTTTAATTTCCAACAAGGTGAATGCACTATATATATCACCAATCCACATTTAAAAGAATCAACGTCTTTAAATAATCTACTCAAGAAAATATAACGTTTCAGAAAACCCTAATATTAATTTCATCACTATGAAGACGTCAAACATTGACCAAGTAGCCAAAAGAAAAAAAGAAGAAAAATCAGTATATCCAATATTCTTTTTCCCTTAGTCCTGAAGAAGCGAGTTTGAGAATAATCGTGAAAGTTGAACCATTTTGTCATCATTATGATTTATAATTCAATAGATTATACATAGATCTTCTTGATGAAAAAACGAATGGTGGTTAAATTAGTTTATTAAATGTTAATTTTCATCTTTTAAAGTATACGTTTATAGAAAGTAGAATCACTTAATATATATAGATAGATATGATATGTATATTCTATATTATATATATATTATATATATATATATATATATATATATATATATATATATATATATATATATATATATATATATGATATATATATATATATATATATCTTATATATATATATTAGGCATAAAAAATTAGGCCTAATTCCAGAAAAGGGCCAGGAAACAATTGAAGTTCGTGCGTACGTTTGTGACTCCAATCGACTGATGGCTGTTGGCTGACTCATGGCTGATGACGTTTTTTATATTTTTATTAATATATATATATATATATATATATATTATTTATATTATATATATAATATATAAAATATATATAATATATAACAAAATATATATATATAATATATATAATATATATTATATATATATATATATTATATATATATATTCCTTATTTGTTACCTTATTGAGATTGGAATCGATGTATTGCTTCAATAAATGCGATAAACCTGTCTTCACATGGGTATTTACGAAGAAATAAAAATTAAGCTAAATTACCAACCAGATGCTCCTTTTTTTGCACCTCTTTTTGGAATGGTTGATTTGACCTGTTTGTAAATAATTTTATTAACGATTAATTTAAGGTTACATACATAAGGTTAGGTTAGGTTATGTTAGTTACATAAAGTAACCTAACCTAACCTAAAATAACATAACCTAAAATAACCTAACCCAACCTCATGTATATTTTAAAAACTTTACCTGAAACCACGTGCCTTCAATGGTATTTATATGTGCACCTGTTGACATTCTTCGCATAATTTCTCGGGTAATATTAATTTATGAAAATGTAAAAAAGCTAAAAGAGTATCGTCATCACCTATTAATTCATTAATATGTACGGACATTTCAAATTACGAAAACCAACACAGCCACTTCAAATTACGACTATCAGTCAAGAAAGCCAACAGCCATGAGTCGATTGGAGTTACAAACGTACGCACGAACTTCAATTGATTCCTGGTCCTTTTCTGGAATTAAGCCTAAATATTATATAACTAAAACTCACTTGTTGCAAAAGCTATTTTGTTATTTATCTTAACGACTCAATTAAGAATTATCTGTTTATATTTGTAAAATATTGAACTGTTCATCAGTTGGGTGCGTGTGTAAATTATTGCATTTTATTGTTTTTAAAATGATTTTATTAACAAACTTAGTTAACAAGTACAGTTAGTTAATTGATGGACCACGTGCAAAGTGGTTGAGTTTGTCAATTGCTCAATCGGTCAAGTTGTTAAGCCACGGACACAGAAAGTGGTTGTGCTTTATCAGCTGACCAACAGTTACGTTGTCAGACTGCTTAGTGATTTACTTAATCTCCTTGTCTCAAAGTATATTGCGTTATTTACGTTAAGAAGTGAAGCTCTTATTATTTAATTCTAAAGATTTGTACTCAATCATTCCATTCATTTATCAATCTAGCAAATCTCTCGAAAACAAATCTTCAAGCATAAAACTGTGTTACTTTTCTCAAAGTTTTTCAAAGTGTTAACTCTCGCAACAAACTGCGTCATATCCTTCTCATCATTCCGAACTCCTGGTATAGAGTTCAGTATTGTTTACTTTTAATTTTTCTTAAAAACTGTGAAGTGACTTTGTATTTTTAGATGTTTTAAAATATTTTAATATTAAGAAGAAATGTGTACAGAAACTTTATTAGACTGTGAATACTTTTATTATTATTTTGATAATGAAATTTATTAACTTTTTGACAAAGGATAGTTAAATTATTTGATTGTGAATAAAACTTTATTATAAAAGTGTGCAGCTATTTTCAAAAGTGTTGTAGAAGATATTTGTTGTTT
>JABUQX010012734.1:0-7500 GCA_015478945.1 Trachelipus rathkii | reverse complement strand
AAAGGAGTTCGAGTCGGAGTCGAGACGGAAGGAGTCGGAAGTCGAAGGAGTCGAATTGCAAGGCAACGGTGCTAGCTCGGTGCCGTGCCGAGGTAAAAACATTCGTATAACAAAATGTTGGTGCCTTTATATGTTAATCGGATTTCTGTAGATCTCGAGTAGAATGGTTTTCCAGAAACCTTCAAGGGAAAAAAACTAAAAAAAAATAAAAAAAAAAATTTAAAATTGCGTTTTAACACATCTAAAACAGTAAAATCGTAAATTCAACCACACAACCTACCCTCCACCCACCCGTTGATCTATTGATCTATTGATCTATTGATTCAAGTCATATTTTGTATAATCATAAAACTTATTTTTTTTTATGTTTATAACGTAAAAAAATTACATTTTTACATACCCAAAGCAGTAAATCAGTAAAACCCAGTAAAATCAAACACCCAGTCCCCTACCCACCCACCCTCCTATGATCTATTGATCTATTGATTCATTGATTAGTCATATTTTTGAATAGCAAACAAAATTTTTTCTCTTTATGTGCTTTTATATCTTATAAAATTAACTTAATACACATACCCTAAAACAGTAAATCAACAACCAACCACCTACCGCCTCCCACCCCATCAATGATCTATTGATCTATTGATTATTGATTCAAGTCATACCTTTTGTTTTACAATTTTTTTTATTTCTTTTTATGTTTATAACCTTAAAAAGTTAGCGTTTATACACACTTAAAACAGTAAATCAGTAAATCAGTAAATCAAACCACACTTCCCCCACTCCATCCATGATCTATTGAATCTATTGATTCAAGTCATATTTTTGTATACACATACAAAATTTTATTTTATTTTTATTTTATTTTGTTTAATAAAAATTTACCAAAATTTTTATTCTTTTTTATGTTTATAACGTAAAAAATTAGCGTTTTTACTTACTCTAAATCAGTAAATCAGTAAATCAGTAAATCAAACCAGTCTTCTCTACCCTCCTCCAATCCTCCCACTTCCATGGTCTATTGATATCTATTGTTTCAAGTCACATTTTCGAGTGTCATTTTGGGATAACATAACATTAAAACAACAAGTTCTTTATCACGATCAACGAATATATGCTAACGTAACAAAGTTCCACTTATAAAGCACATAGCAATCACCTAAACTAAGATATATGTACAACAACAAACCTAACACACCTTAAGCACGAATAAACTGCTACATTAAACAAAATTCCATACTTAAAAACAGTAAAGTAACTAACTTAGCATAAAAAACGTAACCTATTCACACTTTGGGAAGCATATCTTTAACATATCAACTAAGAATAAATACATTAACATGTAAATATTTAACAAAAATTTTTTCATAAACTTTCTAATTTATATACTAACCAACGATAATATGCTAACGTAAACAAAGTTTCCACATTAATAAAGCTTACATAGCATCCCTGAACAAAGAATATAATGCACAACGACAAACCTAACACAACCTATAAGCAAGAATAAATTGCTAACATTAAACAAAGTTCGATGACTTGCAACAGTAAAAGCTACTAACATAGCATACCAAAAACGTAAATATTCATATTTGCCCAAAGCATAATCTCTAACATATCGGATGTTTAATTTTACATTACATGGTAATATTTAACAAATATTTTATCATAACCTTGGTCTAATTAACTCTACAGCAAAAACGAATATTGCTAAGTTAACAAAGTTTATTTACATTAAACAATAGTAATATTTAAAAAAAAATTATCAACACCTTTACCTAACTATCAATAACTCCAACGAATAATTGGCAAACATAACAAGGTTTTTCATCCAAACATAACAACAAATCAGTCTTTAATAAAATTCAATCAGTAAAGCGTATAGTTTACTGATCCTAAAAGCAGTAAATTTCAGTAAAATCTGTAAATCAAACACCCGCCCCTCCTTTCCCTTCCCTTCTACCTTCCATGATTATTGCTCTATTGATAATTGATTCAGGTCACATTTCAAGTATCATTCGAATAAACATAACATAAAAATACAAATCTTTATATACTAACAAACGAATATATGCAACAACAAAAGTTTTTCACATCAATAAAGCAAAGATAGCATAAATCTGAGAACTAAGAATATAATGTAAACGACAACCTAACATACTTACGCTCGATAAACAGCCAAATTAAACTAAGTTCCAAACTTAAACAACAGGTAAAGTAATAACGTTGCAGCTCGAACGTAACCTATTCACTATCTAATAACATAATCGTTGTTATTTTAGCCTTAACATAGTAATTATTTTAGCAAAAAAATTTTATCTTCTAAAATTACTCATCACAGACAACGAAATATATGCTAAGTAACAAAGTTTTCCAATCGATAATGCTAACACAAATCTTAAACTGACTAGAATAATAATGTAACAACGCACAACTAAATACTCACGTATGAAAAATCTGGATAACATTCAAAAGTTTCCCTACTTTATCAAAGGTAAAGTTTCTAACAGGACATACAAAACTCAATGTATCCCCACTTTTAAAACATATCAGCAACGGCTAAAGCAGAATCTAAATCCTAACAAATTCCTTACAAAGTGCGCAATCCTATCAACAGTACCAGCCATCTTGAACTTTGAATTGAAAAAACCTTCAACAAAGTGTCACTCATATCAAATATAACATTATTTTGAACTATGAATAAACGTAGACATTAGCCAAAATTCTCAGGTAAACCTAACATTACTCAGCATAAAATTTAACCCTAAGCACGTTTCTAACACGTATACAGTTTAGCACCATATATTTTACGAAACTTACATTTCAATGGTAATTTCACATTGTTATAGTAATATTTAACAAAACGTATCAGAAATTAAACATAGCCTAACATATCTAACACTTACAATGGGTGAACACTTACAATAGATACTAACATTTGGAATTACGAATGAGACATTAACATTTGGATCTATGAATAAGTTCTCACCTCCTCATTCACAACAAAACTCAACTTATCCTCTACTTTTCAATCATTTTAATCAGCAACTAAAGCAGTATTATCTAACAAAATTCCTTAAAAAAGTGTCCAAACTATCATAAAGATACCAGCATCTTGAACTATGAATTGATACTACATTCATCAAAGTGTCTTGCATATCAAATAGATAGATATATGATTTAATCCGATTCAGGAGTTGTAACGGGCCCTCATCTGCTTTAGGCTTGGCCTCCTTAAGCTTAGCTCGATAACCATCCTTAGTCATATTAAATTGAGTAAGAAGGGCTTCTTTTAAGCTAGGAAAATAATTTGCTAAGTTGGGCGGCAACTTTCTATATGCTGATAGAGCACAGTCCAGTTAAAGCGCACTGAAATAGAAAGTCCATAAACTCGCGATCCCAATTAGAAGATGCTCGCATAACTCTCGAAGTTGAATGCAAAGCGTCCATTTCATCCCTTGATTCAACGAACGGGGCCATATTCGGTACCTTAACGTTGGTGATGATGATACATTGTTTTTGAATGGGCCGGAAGATTGAGACTGATTGGATCAGTCGTATGCGGTTCTACATTCCGAAGTTCCTCGTACGTTTTCGGTTCTTCGATTTGTTGCATCTAGTACGTAAGCTTTCCTAACGACGTTTTCCTCTTTCTTGGTTGAGCATTTCTTTCAGCTCTTTCTAATTCAGCAGCCTTCTCCTCTTTATAAGCTTTGCTCTCTTTCTTTAATAAATTCGATAGACTCGTTTGCCTTTAGGCTAAATCATTAGCCATCTGTTCACCAGGATTGATAGTCATTATTATTGTCGAAAAGGGAGAGAGACCGTAAAAAATGAAGAGAGGTGAGTACTAAGTTGGTAAATGTAATGAAGAATAATGTCGAAACTTATTCTCTTCTCGGACAGGCCACCCAAAAACGTGTCGTGATATTTATAGATGAGGACACGTGGGTAAATTTCTGTAAATAACTTTGTAGTCTAAGGGTTAAATTATTAAAAACTTATATTGCTTATGATTTTACGTCAGCTTCATGAGAATTTATCTACTGAGATTTGGAAATGTAAAGGTTTGCAGAATAAATCAAGAATTACTGAAGAACGAAGTAGCAAGTAAATTAGATAGCGCAGATATGCTAATAACAAGTTCGAAGAACGAAAAAGCCATTAACATAAAATTTCCTCCTTTAAATACAATTCTGGAGTTTCAAACATATAAGTAAAATTATAAAATCAAAATGTCTTTTCTTAGACTTGATAAGTGTAAAATTAATTACTATCTTAATATATTACATGCTATCAAGTCATTTTATCACTATTCATCTAAAATAAATAAATTCTCTTATATTAAATAAAATTATGCAAATTATAAAGTAATCTAACATTATCCAAAATCAAAATGAAATCACTAACGATAATTTCCATAATTATAAATTTTGACTGGCGGATCTCATTATCATCAAAATTATGGCCTTCACAATGTATAGGCAAAGATATGACATGACACTTATTTATTAGTGGTGGTCCCTGTACACATCCTCAAAAAAAGAAAAAAAAATCATTATTATTATTTATTATTTATTATTATTATTATTATTATTATTATTATTATTATTATTTTTATTATGTTAGTATTATTATTATTTTATTATTATTATTATTATCTTATTCTCTTATCATTATTATTATTATTTTATATTATTATTATTATTATTATTATTTTATTATTATTATTATTATTATTATTATATTATTATTATTATTATTACTATTATTATTATTATTATTATTATTTTTTATTATTATTATTATTATTATTATTATTATTATTATTTATTATTATTTATTATTAATTATTATTATTATTATTTATTATTATTATTTTATTATTATTCTTATTAATTATTATTATTATTCTTATTTATCAATTATCATTATCATTATCATTTATCATTATCATTATCATTATCATTATCATTTATCCATTATCATTATCATAATCATTATCATTATATTATTATTATTATTATTATTATTATTATTATTAGTAGTAAGTAGTAGTAGTAGTAGTAGTAGTAGTAATAGTAGTGTAATATTTAATCAATCATACAAAGTTCTTTTAAATAACGTAAGCTAACTAGGATCACCTAACTCAAGACATAAATACTTACGTACCGATAAACAGTGCAACATTAACAAAGTCAACTGAGTAATATCAGTAAAGTAAACTACCACACGCATCACAAAGCGTACCTACTCCCTTATACCCCTACAAAGAAACTAACTATCATACTTACCAAGGTTTGATGCTATATAGACACATGTTCAGTTAGGCTTACACTGTAGGCTTTCAACTTAGGGAATACTCCTTATGTTTGTACAAAAGCTTTCCGAATGTGCTCACACTCATCAACATGAATCTCAAGCTTTAACTACAATCCGAACAATTTTTTTAGCGACGAGCCCCATTACTTGGAGCTCACCCCCAGAGAGATGCATTAAGACCCATCTCGGGGTACCCCGAAGAGGAATGTAACTGGTAAAGAAACAGCCCAAAGGGCTGTACCTTTAAGTAACCGCTTACACCCACTTCGGGGTACCCCGATATTGGTTTTCATGCATCTATCTGAGGGTGATCTCCAAGTAGTGGGGCTCGTTGATGAAATTTGTTCGGTTATGTATAGTAAATTTGAGATTATATTGATGAGTGAGCGCGATTCGTGAAGGCTTTTTGTATAAAATGAAAGTATCCTAATGATAAGCCTACACTGTAAAGCCTAACTGACATCTGTCGTCATATAGTATCAACCTTGTAAGTATGATAGTTAAATTTTTGTAGCGGTGTAAGATAGTAGGTTACGCTTTGTGATGCTGTGGTAGTTACTTTACTGACATTAATCAGTGTACTTTGTTAATGTTGACTGTTTTTATTCGTACGTAAGGTAATGTTAATAATTGTTAGTTAGGTGATATTAAGTTAGCTTTACGGTTATTAAAACTTTGTTATGATTATTTAACTACTACTAACTACTACTAACTACTACTACTACTACTACTATACTACTACTACTACTATACTCCTACTACTGCTATTACTATACTACTAATAATAGTAATTGGAAACGCTTACAGTGTTGCCAAATCGCCTCTATATTGCGCTGTTGGCAAACCTACCAGTTTGTCTATAGTAAAGCTTGAGATTGTTATACTTTGTTAAAGTCAGCAATTTATTCACGCTTATGGTATGTCAGGTATGTTATGGTATTCTTATGTTTTTACTTCAAGAAATATTATGATTGCGTTTATTCGTTTGATCTGTATGATCGATAGGTTAATTTATGATGTTTGACAGAGAATTTGCTAATGTCGCCACGTTTATTCATAGTTCAAAATGATGTTCTATTTGAATATCAAATACTTCGGATGAATGTAGTATCAATCATAGTTAAATGCTGGTATCTTTGATAGTTTGGAGTCACTTTGTTAAGGAATAATTGTTAACTAATATGCTTTAGCTGCCCTGATGATTGAGTGAAAAGCAGGGATAAGGTTGAGTTGTGCTGTGTAATTGAAATGGGTAGGTTGAGAAACTTATTCGTGATCCCAAATGTTAATGTCTTATTCGTAGTTCAAAATGTTAGTATCTATTGTCAGATTTCACACATGTGTAAGTGTTAGATATGTTAGGTTATGTTTAATTTTTGTTACGTTTTTGTTAATGTTCCTATCACACATGTGAAATTAACACTTATTTGTTAGAGAAATGATAAAGTTTCGTAAGATATTAACTGTGTTAACTGGGTGATGATGTGGTTGAAAACGTGGGCTTAGGTAAGTTTTTTTGCTGAGTAAATGTTAGGTTTTGCCCGGAATTTTGTAACGTCTACGTTTATTCATAGTTCCAAATAAGTTATATTTGATATGAGTGACACTTTGATGAAAGTGAGTTTCAATTCATAGTTCAAGATTCTGGTATCTTTGATAGATTGGTCACTATTGTTAAGGATTTTGTTAGATAATACTGCTTTAGCTTGTTGCTGATATGTTGGAAAGTGGGGATATATTGAGTTTTGTATGTCCTGATATGAGCTACTTTACCTTTGATAAGTAAGGGATTTTGTATGTTAGCAGATTATTCATAGTTGAGCGTAGTTCTTTGTTATTGTTAACATTATATTCTTAGTTCAGGTTAATGATATTGTTAGCTTTATTGATGTGAAAACTTTGCTACCTTAGCATATATTTCGTTGGTCTGTATGATAATTATTCAAGGGTTATGTTAAATATTTGTTAAATATTATATGTTAGGTAAAGATTAACAATGATGTGTTACAAGTTTGTTTGAAAAAGATCTGGTGAATTGTTTACGTTCTGTATGCAATGTTAGTTAATTTACTGTTGTTAGGTATGGAACTTTGTTAATGTTGATGGTTTATTCGTGCGTAAGGGTATGTTAGGTTTGTGGTTGTACATTATATTCTTAGTTCAGGTTATGATGCGTTA
>JABUQX010012733.1:22500-52616 GCA_015478945.1 Trachelipus rathkii | reverse complement strand
AATCCCCAAAAACCAAAATTTTTGTTTAATTTTTGTGATTTTTTTTCTTCTCTGTGTTGCTCGTTTTTTAATTTACTACCTGTCCAATTACTGTTTAATTTTCACACTTTTAAATGTAGTGTAAATCTATTCTATAATTATATATGTTTATATGGTTTTTAAGTTGTGATCAATGGATAGCTAAAGATGAGTTCTAATTGTCATTCAGGAGATCATATGCTTATCTTAACCTCTTATTCTATAGTCTATTCTAGTGCGTATTTAAGCTAGTTTCTATCGTATCTTATCTTACTCGTATCTTAGTCATATACGACTATGTCGTACGCTAGGTCTCTCTATCTATGCTATTTCATCAAGTCGTATCTAGTCAATATACGTGAGCCCTCCTAATCCGTATCGGTCGATGAGTGTTGCGCGTATCTGTATTTCTGTGAGTCATTATCGGAGGTCTTATCATATCTAAATCATATCTATCTATCTAATACTAATCTAAATCGATATCTAGTCGGACAGCATTTATGGGATGATCTAGTATTTTATAATTATTGGTGTATCGTTTTGAGCTGTTAGTGGATCCAGGGGTATGGATGAGTATATTTAAGTATCTAGTTGGTGATAATGGGCTGTATTGGTTATATTATGGGGTGTTAGGGCGGGTAGGGTAGGTAGGTAACTATGGGTCACCATAGTGAGTATAACATATTGTTGGAGGGTAGTTGCTAGGGCAGGAGGGGTGAGTATTCATTACTACACTACTATTTATTACACTCATCACTATACTATTCCACTATTACTACTTATCCATACTACTACCCTACTACGCTATATATACTAACTATATACCCTACGCTCATATCACTACTATACCTCGATCACTTAATAATTGACTTTGCCCATAGTATACGTTTTTTGCGTAGGGCATCCTACCATATAGGCTTACAACCCATTGGATAATCTGATCATGGGGTGTAAATTAGTATTTTCCAACTCCATCTCTAAAACCTATCCTAAAAATACCTATGCATTTTTATATTTAACCTTTGTTTGCCCAGAGTAAATTTAATAAAAATATGGAGGTCCAGGGGGATTTATTTTTCCTTCTAATAATATAAAAAATAAAACTCCGACTAAAATTAATCTTCTCATAATAATATAAACTATTATTTATACTATTAATAAAACACTTTTATTTTCTAATATTAAATTTTATCCGGTAATTGGAAAGTATGGTGTGATGATAGGGTGTGGGAAGGAGGTCTCTGTAAAGGGGCCTATTTATTGGATTATCCGATCTGTCTGTGAAAAAAACCAATAACCCACCCTAGGTCGTGTACAAGAAAACCCACTGTGCGGGGTTCTCAGAGAGGGCGGGGTGTGAGGATAAAACTCGACATTATTCTTTCCTTACAAACTCTGACGATAGTTTATCTCATTGGGTGCTTTTATTTAAATAAAAATGAAACCATATATAAAATATCCTCATTTTTCCCCTGACCTACTTATATATTATTATCCTATGGTTTGGTTCCTTCATGTAGCTCTATATGCCATTTACCTCTCCCACTTATATTATAATATTTGTAATATATAATACAGGATTTTTTATTATTCAATTGTTATTCTTTATATTTTTGGATGGATTTATACTGAGTATGACAAACTTTTCTATTTCCAATATACAATATATTATTGGGTACCTGTAACGGGTCATCTCTCTATATATATTGTTTATATTGTTATAATTTGTTCCTCATTATTATTATTATTATTAACATTATATCCCCATTAACCACACCCTAAATATTATGTCATTGAGTAGTGTAGTTTTAGGGTTAGGTGTGATATAGTCGCCTTATCTCCTACTGTTTTATATCCCCATTTAAAACTTGATGGGCTCATGGCGGCTGGATGTGGATGTGTAGGATTCTCTAATATTAATATAATTATATCAGTAACTTAGTGTATCTCAAAATTAATTACCATAAATATTTCTATAGGGGTTAAATAAATCAGTTATATAATTATAATGGAATACCGGTTACAAAATTAATTACTCTTATTATTCCCTAGTTATTCTCGATTCCGATCAAACAAAAAGTATTTGTAGAGAAAAAATTTTCTTGTACAAATTCGATATATTCCCCCTACGGCTTTAGGAGCTTCTTGTTAGTAGCTATTAATATTTTCCAAACTAATAAATGAGCTTATTCCATTTAATTTCAGAAAAAATAAAAAAAACCCAACCAATTCCTTTTTTTTTCACGCCCTCTCCACCCTATTTGAGGGCTAACATAAGCGCTTCTCATCTAACCAGCAGATCTTTGTTAGGGCGTTAATTTCGATATTTATTGTTAACTTCTCCAGAAGGGGCAAAAGGCTGCCATTCCCATGGCCTAAGAAACACCGATTATATTCTGGAGCAACCTTTTTAAATTCCCAGGGTGTGCTATTATTAACTACTGGTTCTTGCTCCTCCTTAAAAATACTTATATAAGACGAATACAAAAGACCTTTATTTGCACATACTACGGGATCATCACTTGCTCATTTGGGTGGGACCTCGGGTATAGGATGAGGCTATATTCGTGATTAATAAATCATCAGCTGAGGGAATAAAATGAGGTAAGGTAGGCGGTATTTATATAATTACCGTCCGAGATGAGGGAAGATAGAGCAATGAGGTTCATTCCAATTTAGATACCAATAAACTAAATTGTTATTCTATTTTCTTATCTTTCCTTTCAAAAAATCCTCATGCTTGGTATTCGGATGGGTGGAGGGGCTTGTATATTACTATCCGCTCCACGGCCATTTATATCAGGGAGGATGCTCCACTCAATATATTGCCTATTCATACAAAACTGTGATGTGATATAATATAATATAATAATACTCCTATAATATTACTATACCTATTATTGGTTCACTTCATTTATTTTATATATACATAATATTATTATCATTATCATGTCATATGTATCTGAGAGGAGGGGTGGAGATATCGTATTGAGCCTAGGTGATATAAGGATATTACTTATCTTCAGGGTGGAGGTATACCTATAGGCCTTTAGCATATCATGACGGTAGGGTAGTGATCCATTATCACTAATATAGAAAATAGATAGGTGACTGACCCTCCAATTACCCTGTCTATTGGAGGTTTACTCCTACCATATAAAATATTTTAATATAAATAATTTTCTAGAGGGTATTGATAAAAATATACATCATTTTACTATCTAACTATAATACACTTCGTATATGTAAATCACGCCATTTATCTCACTTCCACCTACTATACTTCATCCGCGGACTTATCAGTGAGGATGGATATGTATAGTATTATAGTCTACCTTTATATTATGGGTAAATATAACGAGTCACCAGTACCCTCTATTCTTAAGGAGTCCAATTACAAACCTTCTTTATATTTTCTCTAACTTTTCTATCCTCATTTTTATGTTATAATCATATATATGATATATATTATATATCATATAAATATATTGTTAAATATATATATATATATAGTATATATATATATATATGATAATATATATATATATATATAATATAAATACTATATATATATATATATATATATATATATATATAATATATATAATAATATCGAGGCGTGATTTCAACCTTTGTAATATATCCCATATTTCCATAATATAAAACGCTCCTTAACACAGACATTTGTGCTTGTTCTTTTATAGACCACATTTTCAGTCAACTGGCTGTTTATCCTATACCAGTCTTTTATAATTTACTTTTGTGTGAATACCAGTTACCTCATTTCCATGGGCGTATCGAGGCTTGTTGATATTAAGTAAAGAAATGTCCTGCGATGATAAATATAATAAAGGAGGGAGCTCATAATTAGAATAGATAAGACCCTGCCCAGGGCGGGTTGAGAAGGCTTGGCTAAGTATGATTGGTCCCCCCGCGTATGGTACCATTATCCTATTTTCCCACCCCATGTATTGTGTAGTCTGTCCTGCTCTAATTTTTTCCATTCATCTTAACTCCACCATCCTCATTTAAAGATTGTAATGTATTGGCATTACTGAGTGATAGAAGATCGAGAAATAATATCAGTGTGGACAGGTAAAATTGCCATTTTTTCCCGGGTTAGAAAGCCTTACTGGAGGTACCTTACCTTGGCTCTTTCATTTAGAGCCGTCATGGCAAATCTAATCATGAAGGACTCTAAGCTACCACGTCCAAACAGTTTATCAGGGGCAATAGATTAATTCTCATCCCTTATTGAGATATGGATCTTATATGAGCCAGGAGTAGAGAGGGACCATTCAGGTGTCAGTAATTATATACTCTGTTTGCGCAGAAGCTGTGGGATATAAGACTATAGGTTTTATCAGGAAGTGTGAGAGGGTTAGCTGTCAACATTTGACATTACGTTTTTTCTGTAATTTGAAATTGAAATCTCTCGCACACACCATTACTTGATGGGTGAAGTGGAGAAGTGAAAGTAAGATGGAAATAAACTAGATAGTGTGAGGAAGTGGAATAATAAATGTGATGAAACGAACATAGTAGTGAGAACCCTTTTATCAATAAGGGTAGTGGATAGTAAGTGAAGTAGTGAAAATATTTAATATCTATTACATAAATAACCCATTTCTAAAGATAAAGGGACTGAATAAAAATGGTGAAGAGGTGGAAAATGGAGGTAGTATATTAAAAACAAAAAAGGTTGATTTAGGATAGAATGGAGTTTTTTATATTTGAGTTGGGCCATAAGGATGTCCATGATAAATTTATTTTAATTTATGTAGGTGGAGTATAAAGGGAAAAAATAATACCTAAGGAGGGGGGCATAGGGTTTGGAGGGTCACGCTGAGGTGCCCAACTTCATTATTTAGTATTGTGGGTGATAAGGGAAGCTACGGGGCCTAAAGGGGTGGGAGCCTTTGTCGAATAGTTAAATATCCTCACTATGCAATAAATCAGGTGATATTCCTCATCAGTAAAGTGGAGGGCCATATAGCTAGCTAGGAAATTGAGAATAATTATTTAGGTAAGGATATAATAGTGGGTACAGGTATGTAGTATATATATATAGGTATATATATAGGGATAGAATGGAGGGATATGATTTTGCCTATGTTGTCCCCAATTATTCGGGCAAAAATATGTTTGATCTATTCACTTTCCTCACTTGAATAGGCGGCGTAGCTATTATCGGAAGGTATAATTATCCTCCAAACCCAAAGGCCCCTCGTCCCAAATTCGAGAGAAAAGAAACCCCATGATGCGCGTGATGTTTTTTGAAAGGGCGGTAGAATATTCAAAGAGGAATTAGGATTATGTTATGAATGGGATAATGGAAGTGAAATACTCCATTTTTGCTATATTTTTTTCCCATATTACGTGGCAATTACCCTATGCCCCACCCTACCTTACCTGTATTCCCTAAGCAGATAGTTTTTAACTCACTCGGTTATAAAAAAGTCCATATCCTTTTATATTTCCAGGTAAGTGATTCAAATAAAAAGGCACTGGATATTTCTTATTACCTAATTATTATTTAGAAATCTAGCAGGGAAAAAAATATATAAATCTCAATATATAATACGGTACTGAGGGGGTATTGCACATATTATCCCACACCTCACCCCCTCCAAAATATTTAGCCTTTGGTAGGTGATTTAAAAAGGTTGCCCATAGGTAATAAAAAAATAACGGATTATTAAGTATAGGGTAGGCCCCTAATTATTGGTATGGGTAATATGGGAGGGGTACTGCGATGAAAACATAAGTTTTTACTAAAAAGAAAAAAAATTGGAGTCGGAGCCGGCAAATAGAAATTTACCGGTTCTGTAGACCTGGTTTTTATATTACCAAATTAATACCCCTTTTGTAGGCGGACTTGCAAGAACTGGAAGAAAAGTTCCGGAAGGCGATGGTGCTCAACGCCCAACTCGACAACGAGAAGGCGACGCTTATGTACGAAGTGGAATTTCTGAAGGACAAGTACACAGATTTGGAGGAAGCTCATCTACAGTTAACGGTAAGTGGCGGCATGGGCGGGTGGGACATCCCTAGGGGTGTGGTCGGGTCACACTGGGAAAATATATTAGTTAATTTACGAAGTGGAATTCCTGAAGGACAAGTACACAGATGTGGAGGAAGCTCATCTACAGTTAACGGTAAGTGGCGGCATGGGCAGGTGGGACATCCCTAGGGGTGTGGTCGGGTCACACTGGAAAAATATATTAGTTTATGTTCGAAGTGGAATTCCTGAATTCTAAGTACCCTTATTTGGAGGAAGCTCATATACAGTTAACGGTAAGTGGCGGTGGGGCCAGATGAGATTGACCCCGAGGTGAAGGGGCGTTGGGTCAAACTTGAAAATTTATAAGATGCCTTGCAGCAAATCTCCATTTTCTTTATTATTATTATTATTATTATTATTATTATTATTATTATTATTATTATTACTTGTCAGTGTTCTAATTTATCTCAGAAAATAGGAAAGCAGTTGTTATCGTTATCATCATTGCGCTTCGCCCGCGCAAGTACATGCACACACACTCACACACTCATGCACATACGTACGCGCTCTCACACACACACACATATGCTTAGGGCGCGTACTGACACTCACGCACACACACACACACGGACATTTCCTATAAATAGCAATGAATAATAGTGTAAAAAGGACATCTTTTTTATTTTGTTTATTTTTTTTATATTATACATTAATTTATTTATTTTTTACAATTTTCATATTAGCCTGTCTGTTTGTTTGTTTTAAGCAAGTGTGTGTGTGTGAGAGAGAGAGAGATGGGGAATTTTATTGTGTATATTATGTTTGTGTGTATGTGTGTGACTTATATCTTATTGATAGTTGGTGTGTTTGTTTATATATATATTTTTTTTCTTTTTACTACTTATTTTCTGATTGTTTGCCGATTTTATTATATATATTTGGTATAATAATTATTTTTCTAGTGGTATTATTATTATTATTATTATTATTATTATTATTATTATTATTAATGTTATTATTATTATCATAAATTTTTAATGCCTTTTTTATGTTAGATAGAAGATGGATATTTTCTGCAGACCTTATACAGTATGACCCATACCCTAAAGATGGTGTGATAGTTTTACATCTTATACAGTATGACCCATACTCTAAGCATAGTTTTACGCCTTATACAGAATGACCCATACCATAAATATAGTTTTACACCTTATACAGTATGACCCATACTCTAAGCATAGTTTTACGCCTTATACAGTATGACCATATCCTAAACATAGTTTTACGCCTTATACAGTATGACCCCTACCCTAAACATAATTTTACGCCTGATACAGTATGACCCATACCCTAAAGATAGTTTACGCCTTATACAGTATGACCCATACCCTTAACATAGTTTTACGCCTTATACAGTATGACCCATACCCTAAATATAGTTTTACACCTTATACAGTATGATCCATACTCTAAGCATAGTTTTATGCCATTTACAGTATGACCCATATCCTAAACATAGTTTTACGCCTTATACAGTATGACCCATACCCTAAGCATAGTTTTACGCCTTATACAGTATGACCCATACACTAAACAATTTTTTACACCTTTATTTCTACCAAAGTTTATCCCCTAAACATAAAAAGCTAGTGACGCAGAGAATGTGGTGAAATTCTTCTTTGAATTGTATATTAATCCTCTGGTTTTATAATGGAAAAGGGGTTGAGGGATGATAATATGTTTCTCTCTCCCTTTATTGTTAATGATTATTTTTATTTTCAAAAACGATGAACCACCAGATCACAGTTTAAAAGGAAAGAATAAAAAGTGGATATCTAATTCTAACTTTTTCAATCCTTAAACTTGATATTGTGAAAATAATTTATAATCAATGTTGTACAAATCGCACAATACACTTAGTTTTTTAAGAAAGGATTGATTGGGATAATTTCATCGAATCTTACAACGACACATCTGGTCATTGCTTTTATTTCCTATTTTCAATAGCTGTCAGCAGGAGACAAAGAGAACTGTAAATCCTTATGCCTTAAGGTCACAGCTGCAGAATTTTTTTTCTTCTTTTCTCAGCAAAACAGTGAGAACTGGATAGATCACAGAGGTATGAGAGGGAATAGATTTAGAGGACCCTTCCTTGGGATACAAGAAAAACCAACTGCATTTCCGGATTCTTATGGTTGTTCAAGGACTCTTCTTACTATTTTGCAAATAGCATATATAATGCTATTGCATTTGAATCACTTTCTTATATAGGATAATGGAGTAACCAGGGCTGTGAAGTTGGAACAGCAAGGGGAATAACAATCAAAATTGTAGACATTAGAAAACGTTCTGGAACCGAGATAGAAATTGTAGTCTGGGAGTGAGGGAGGGATCACTCTATTATACTAACTACTCTAAAATCACTCTTTTGCTCTATCACTTTCTGTGATTTCTTATAACTTCTTCAAGAGAGAGAGAAGACAAATTAAAGACGTCCGCCCCTCATGAACATAAATTAAAAAAATAAACTGTGACTAACAACTATTATATTTTAATTCTCCTTGCAAGAATCTTTAAAGTATTCGATCTAGCTCGATCTTCGATCCGAAAGCATTTAAATGGCTCTTTGATGGAATGATGCGCTTTAATGGGGCTATGCCCGTGAGTGGTGACGATAATTGGAAAAAAAAAAAAAAAAAAAAAGTTGATATGTCAGTTCCGCAATGCCCTGGAATTATTTAGATGTAGGGTGGGCCGATTTTCAAAATAAAAAGGGTTGTGAAAAGAATCCTATTTTGTTTTTACCATATCTTCTCTTAGTTTTTTAAGAAATGAAGATGTCGTTGGCTTTCTAAGGCTTCATCTCTAGATAGGGGACGCATGCGTGGATAGTTTTCTTTCCCGGAACTGAATTAAATCCATATATATATATATATATATATATATATATATATATATATATATATATATATATATATATATATATATATATATACAAACGAATTATTTAAATATATATATATATATATATATATATATATATATATATATATATATAAGCAGAAAAAAAAGTTTGAACAAAACCAAGAGACCCTTCACAATAGTATACAGGCAATACCTCCGTCCATTCTTAAACTATTCATCACCAGCCTCCTGGGCACCTGCAGTATAACAAAAAAACTAGAAGTCATGCAAAATAAAGTTCTTAAAATTATAAGAAACTGCCTTTACTCCACAGCCATACATCACTTCGTCACTTACTAACCGAAACAAAAGCCCTTCTCCTGTGTCCATCTTGACATGATGGGCTGCCATTTATAAAAAAGAAGTCACTCATTAAGACCACCCCCTTCGTCAAACGTTACAACAACCTTCTTCAAACGTTACAACAACCTTCTGCACAGATAAGGAAAAGGATCCTCACCAGCTCTGTACTACTATAATATATACAACACTTTTCCCACCCCCCCTCCCTCAGACACCCCCATTATTAAACACAAAGAACGATCAATGTATATCCAAATAACACCATACTCCAGGCACTTCCGGTTAGGTTAGGTTATCCTATTATTATTTGGACCGGGAAATCAGAGTAATGCTGTCCCGTTTACGGTCTGGGCACCATCCTTGCTTTCAGGAGTATAAATATAAAATTCATAATGCTTAATCTCCCCACTATCAAGGATGACCCTCCATTACAAATGACGACACAAAACAGCTCCTGCAGGACTGCTCGAACCTGACGAACATTAGGAATAGTTTTGACTCTGATCTTTATGACGGGTCTTTGGGTCCGGCCTGCTGTAGTGGCACAATATCTAAAGACCGCCCGTTTCTCGTAAGAGGGAAACGGGAAGATGGCTACCAAGTAAAAAGTAATTTATATATATACATATATATATATATATATATATATATATATATATATATATATATAACTACTTCTTCTTCTTTATATATATATATATATATATATATATATATATATATATATATATATATATATATATATATATGCCTCGTAATAATAATGGCGCAGGAGGTTGAGTCACTCCTCTCATATGAGAGAACGCTGGTTCAAATCCTCCGCGTAGCAGTTGGGGTAGTTTTATCTACCTGGGGCAAGAATTAAAACTTCGACTGCGAACACGTTGGTAGCGCTGGTTTAGGATAGCCGAATTAAAGTTCAATTTCCTGTGGACTCCACAGTGTTACCCCCTGCATAGGGGATAAAAGCAGTTAAAAGGTAGTTATATATATATATATATATATATATATATATATATATATATATATATATATATATATATATATATATATATATATATATATATATATATATATATATATATTAATAGAAAGAACATAAGAAAAAAAGTAGCGAAAACGAACAACTACGAAAGTTATCGAACAAATTGAAGGAAGAAGTAAGAATGGTGAGGAGAGTTCTTCAGGAAAGGGACGAACTCATACAGGTGAGATTAGTAGTAGTAGTAGTTAGTAGTAGTAGTAGTAGTAGTAGTAGTAGTAGTGACGAATTCATTCATAATATACGGTACCAGAAGCCTTATTATTATTATTATTATTATTATTATTATTATTATTATTATTATTATTATTATTATTATTATTTTCTTGTACTGATGGTTGTATTATATTTTACGGTATATTGCGAGGCCTAACTTAATATTAGTAATAGTAGCATAATTATAAATATTAATAATTATTTTATGTCATTTTTCCTTAATGAACTTTATAAAGATTTGTCGATAGTATTCTTCTCAGTTATTATTATTATTATTATTATTATTATTATTATTATTATTATTAATATTATTATTATTATTATTATTATTATTATTATTATTATTATTATTATTATTATTATTATAGTAGTAGTAGTATTGGGCTACTGTTTATTTATGTTTTTTTGTGTGATTTAAGATTTTTTGTCAAATTTATGTGATTATAATCCTTATATTGTAGTTCAGAAAACTTTATACTTCTTAAAACGTTTTCATTCAAACTGTATGTAGAAATACCTTCGAAAAGTATATAAATAGATCTAAATTTTATAAAAAGGGAGGAGTCTGTCTTAAGCTTATAAAGGGGGAGAGGATTTTGTCTTAAACCAATGTTTATAAAGGGGAAGGATTTTTGTTTTAAAGTTTATAAAGGGGGTAGGAGTGTTTCTAAAGTTTTTACAGGGGAGGAGTTTGTTTAAAGCTTATAAAAGGGAGGAGTATGTTTAAAACTTATTAAGGGGAGGACTTTCGTTTTAAAGTTTTTAAAGGGGGGATAGGAGTCTTTCTAAAGTTTTTGCAGGGGAGGAGTCTGTCTAAAGCTTTTTAAGGGGGAGGATTTTTTCTTCAAGTTTATAAAGGGGTAGGAGTCTTTATAAAGTTTTTACTGGGGAGGAGTCAGTCTAAAGTTTATAAACTGGAAAGAGACTATGTAAAGTTTATTTAAGGAAAGGAATTAAATAAACTTATTATGGGGTGGTGGAGTCTGTCTGAAAGAAGGTTTATAAAGGGGAAGAAGTCTGTCTAAAGTTTATGAAGTTGGCGGAATCTATATAAAGCTTATGTTGCCTGTCTAAGGCTTTTAAAGGGGGAGGATTCTGTGAAAAGTTTATAAAGTGGGTGGAGCCTACAAAAGAATTTTGTTTTAAAGTTGATAAAGAAAAAGGTATCTGTCTAAAGTTTTAAAAAGGAAAGCGAGTTTATTCATATAACGTTTATAAAAGGGGAGAAGTTTATGTAGAGTTTATAAAGGAAGAGGAGTTTATCTGGAGTATCTAAAGATTATAAAGCTGGAGGAGTTAAACTAAAGTTTAAAAGGAGGAGAAATCTCTAAAGTTTATAATGCAAGAGGGCCGAAAGTTCTGTCTTAAGTTTATAAAAAAAGGAAAGAAGCTATCTAAAATTTCCAAAGTGGAGGAGTGTCTAAAGTTTATAAAGTGGGAGGACTCTGTCAAAAGTTTATAAGGGGTGGAGGAGTCATGGATATGGGAATGAAATTTCCCATCTAACATAGTACTTTTGAAGTGTAACTTCTCAGAGGCTACATAACCTTCTTTGTGTTGTACATCCTTTATGATTTAATTTTGTTTCACGTTTCAGGAGTATGGGTTAGTTCTTATCGGAGAAGAAAATGGTGAAGAGAGCTACGAAGATATGGACGACGAAGAGAGGACTTCGGATACAATCATGGATCTTAGTCCTAGAAAGATTGGTGTGAAGAAGGCTCTTCTGTCGCAAGAGGCGTCAGAACTACTGGCGAAGGGAGCAGCCAAAGGGTCACTAGGTAAATATCCTATTATACATTTTTATGTCGCTTATTTGAGTTGGAAGTGTCGCGATTCGCTAGTTTTATTATATCAATGGCCTGATATTTATTATTATTATTTTATTATATTATTTCTATTAATTATTAATGTGGATTTTAGCTTTATTTTAATTACATATTATTCATTATTATTATTATTATTATTATTATTATTATTATTATTATTTAACTTGTATTAACTAAATATTTTGGTAATTATTCCTCTCGCTTCATTTTTTATACATGCGAATGAGAAGATCATTATACAAGAGAGGGGTAGTTGAGATTCCCTTTTTGTAACACAAGCACTACTTGATGGCTTGTCCTACAAATTATATAAAATATATAGACCTAGTATATTACCTAAACTATGGTATTCGATGGATAATAACAGAGGAGTCACAAATCAAGAGTCTCAGAGCCCGAATCTTTCTATTTAAACTTTAAAATATAATGACAACACAGAAGATTATTAAGAAGTCTCATTTCATGCAGCACCCCCCACTGCTCAAAAAAAAAAAATACTAATAATTATAAGATAAAGCTAAACTGTCACAGAACTATTTGTCCTAAAATAAAAAGATAAGTTGTAGATCTTCTTCGCCAAGATGAGTAGATCATCACCTCACGATCCCCTGCCATCCTCTCACTCGCCGTCAATACGCCCTCACCATCCGGAACTTCGAGGTCCTAATAATTAAATAGGTTGAATTTAAATCTAAGAAATTAAAGCAGGCAGGAAGTTGTATATTCAAGATGACAAATTATTATTATATGTTATAATTAACTATTCTTTATTAAGTTTTTTAGGATTCTTATCTTTCAGGGATTGAACTATATTCATTATCCATCCAGATTATAAATTTATTATTTTTCCTTATTTTTTCAGGTCAATTTTTGTTGTTATTTTATTATTTTTTGCTCAAGTTATTTCCTATTTGTAAAATTTTTCATTAATTTCAGAAGGTAAATTTGATAAGGAATTTGTCTAGATAAAAGAAGTTAAAATTTGATATTTCACCATTATTTTACTGGTATACACTTCAAAGTCATGATCACGGTTAACATAAGCTATTGTATAATTAGTTTCAAAATATAATTTTCAAAATTAAAATATCTTATAGAATTAAGTTTCTCATTGTGAAGGAAAATGACACTCCGTGTCAGATAGAAAAAAGAAAAAGGCTTACTTCATTTTGTAGAATACTTTAATCATGGTAGTAGGGCTGTTCAAACGCCTGCAAAGACGACTGCAAATATTCAAACACAATTCGCAGACATCATTTTATTAAATGCGCACATTCGAACCCTCTTTTATTGAAAATATTTAACACAGACGACGCAGTTCTGAAGTTGGATCGACCCAGAAATATCAGGCATATATATAGTTTCCCGGTACATACTCTCAATAGAACTATTCCCTCAACTTAATTGCCTAAAGTGTACCTTGTCCTGCCTTCAACCCTTGTTAAGGGATATATACTGGTTTCTCATCCAATCCTTCGAAACTATCCCGACCCATCCACGCTTTTGATTTAATTAGACTTACAACTAATCATCAATCTGACTCGTTCTTGATGCATGGGTTACGCAGTAAATACTTCATATATACCCCTGCAGATTTTATCCAATTCTTCTACGTTCTCCACTAGGACGTCCGATTACGTATCGGAGTAACACGCAAAAACTATTCTTCTTGGCGAGCGACCTCAATGCGGCCACAGCACGATTCTATCACCACTTCCCTTCTCAGCCAATTATTATGCAGAATTTTGGGAAGTGTTACCTAAAACTGGATTCTGTTTGTTGCTTAACAGGATAGTAATCTCGTTATCTACAGGCATCCCCTTATTCTCTTAGAATTCTCGCGTTCCTTCCAAAGAGCTTCCTATTGCACTTGTTAGTCCCATTCATGAACTATTACAAACTATCACAGTTACCTCCTCTTTTTTTTTTCGCTCTCATACTGTATCAGTGTCACTATTTGGTGTATTACATTCTTTTTAACTGGATCCTTGATATAGTCATATATATTATATAAATATATATGATATGATTTATTAAAAGATGTAATAATCTAATCAAATAGATTGATGGTTTATTAGTATATACTATACTTATATATGCGATAGTAGTATGTATGATAGTATGATAGATATACGTATATAATATATATAAGTAGTGTGTATTATATGTATATAGTATAGTATGTATAATGAAAGCAGTGACTAATATATTAGTATGAGAAGTATGATAATTATGTGAGTTTCAGCGGACTTTAGCGATCTTTTACAGGCTTCTCGTATAAACTCATAGTAGCTTTCATAGCCTACTATCGTTAGTGTGGAGAGGGGCCTAATTTCATATTCATATTTCTAATGTTTTTTTTTTTTTTGTACCGCAGGATGTACGGATGTAGCGAAAGTACGACGGACGACGAAGCACGAATGGCAGGAGGTAAGTTAGGCGAGGCTCAACGTGTGTTGACACTTTGAAAGAGGACTAATTGTGATGACAAACGTCAGGGAAAATGGCCTCTAGACCTATTGGGGAAGAAGACAGCAGTCGCATATTAGTTAGTTGACTGGAATACTTATTATTGACTTATTATTAGTAACTGCAGTGTTGTAGTAATGATGTGACTCCCGATTTTGTATAATGATCAGCTTACTAGAACTAAGAGTAGACTATTTCTCGTACAAACCACATGTTAAAGTTTTTTACGCTTGTTAGGTCTTTGGGTACGCTCCCCGCGCCCCTTAGCCTCCACATCCTCGTAGTCACACCAAGCGCAGACAGTAACGCGACCGCATCCAAGATACACCGTGTTTTCTTGGGGGGGGCGGTCCCCCTTTCCGTCAAAATTTTATATTTTGGTACGAAAAAGTTTTATCATTCCTTTGTCCTTTCTTGCTATTTATCAATTCTTACATACGATTATATGCAGCGAGTATGAGAGATACCGTTAACGTGTAAATTATAGTGATTACTGTTGATTGCGTGAGTCTGGGCTAGACGCTTTACATACTGTCTTTATTTAAATAACACAATGAGGAAGGTAATCTAATGTAATATCTATTTATAAAATACATATTCACTTAACACTATTTTTACAAGCTCATCGCAATCATGTATTGCATGGGATTATTATACCTTTATTTAGTTTAGTGCAAAAGATCAAAATCCCTAATGCATTCTCTCTGATATCTGACTCAATTTGCGTTTTCATCCTTCCATGCTAGTAAAAGCATGATGATGCTAAGTTTATTTAATTAATTTAATTATTGATAACCTGAAGTCTCATTGATTATTTTTATTCTATAGGGATTGATTTTATTAGGTACTATGAGGTTTATTATGTGATTATTAATTGATTAAACATATCTGCAATATCTTTGTGATATAGGGAAAGCTTAACGGCGCCAGACTGGTCAGTTTTTCGCACACTCTGATTGTTGAAAAGATTGAGGTCGTACATTCGATTGATGTGATGTATTTATTAATCTATTCAACTAGTCGGGTGATAGATTAATTATTATTATCTAGTATTATATTTATTTCATATTATTTTGCATTATCTATGGTGTTATGATAAGTTAGGCTGGTATTATTATTACTTATTTAATTGATTATTAGTTATTATTTATCATCTAATTCTTTATTATTATCTATTAATTGATATTTGGTTCACTATGTACTATGGGCACCGAGGATATTTTAAGAATTTTCATATAGCAATGTATAATTATTTAAATTTTAAACGTTCAAAAGCGAGGTCTAGGGAGACGAGTTTACAGACAGTGTACAGAGGAGGGGTCTAGGTGTTAGTGTTCGGTCGTCTTTGTAGTTTTATTATGTTATCGTATTGACTTGCGTTTTCTTCATTTTTTGTCTGTATGATATTGTATGTAGATAGACCAAGTACTACCGCTTAGCATTACCTTTACAGCTAATAGACTTATGATACTCCTGTGAATGCCAAAAGGCGATCTCAGCGCAATGCAGACAAGAGGAACCTTTCTTGGCTCTTTCATTTGATATGGTGGTAGCAACCTGGTTCTGGATATAGAGTGATGGCTATCTAGAGGTATCGAGACTTCGCTTCGATGATTAATGCCAGCCGCAGCGTAGTCTCCAATGGAAATTCGTTAGTACACCGTTATGTTTACAACAGACACTAGTTAGAAATGATTTATTTGCACACTAATTGCTTCTATACGTGGCGTAGGAGTTGAGGCGTGAGTTCGCGACTCTCGTGTGAGAGGGCCACTGGTTCCATTCTGCCGGTGAGCAGTCTGCTTTTAGGTCTGCCTGGGGTGGCAAGAATTGTAAATTGAAACTCAACATGTCGAACCTGTGGTGGCGACCGGCTTGGGATATGCGCGGCCATTAAAGTTCGAGAGTTTCCTGTATTCTCGGACCCGCTCTCTCTCCGCGATGGATTGGTATCCAAGACTCTCGTGAAACGCGACCCAGATGGGTATCTCGTGAGAAGGGGAATATAGCGAATGTCAGAACAGGAGATGTGGTGCATCATTAATTGAGAGAATGAAGCTCAACAGATCTATAGGTATGGATCTATTTGAGCAATACTGGATGAATCTGTATTTTGACTGTGAGTGGATATTTATGTTTGAGACCCACACAGATTTTTCAAGAAGGACATCTTGGGACTTTTCAACATTTTACGACTTAGATTTCGCTTAAACGACAATCATGGATAAAAATGTTTGAAAATAACTAAAAGACTAATTAATTTCATTGGTATCTTTTTTATGTTTTATATTAATGTTGACTGTTCATATTGTACTGTTTGTATGTTGATTAGAAATCGTGTAATATAACTGCTGGTGAGTGTTGGTGATAAGGGATTAAGGTCTAGGAGCGTTTCTCTTATAGAGTTAGTTGAGATGTTGATGTATACGCGTACCGTTGCTAATAAAGTAGACGATCTTGAGGACATGGTTAAGATTTACAGGAGTTCTGGGCAAGTTCTCGTGCGATGAGAGTTTAGTAGACTGCGTTTAGGGACGTTACATGGTGAACCCTGTGTAGTCGGAAGCTAGATACTCTTGTGTATGATATTTAATAGAATCTGGTGGTAAGCATCTAGTAAGTACAAATTCGTTAATGTACTCAAGTTAATACAGAGATTTTGAAGAACAATATTGAATTTGCTACCTAGAAAGTGGCTAAATAGACTCTCAATTTAGCTTTGTATAGAATAATATTTGAGAGAGACGAGAGCATCAGATGGTGAACTTATTTGAAATATAAATCCCACAAAAATTTCCTTTAATGTATGAGAATTGTTTTCAATTTTTGCGTTAAAGATTTTCAGATTAAGACAGATTTGTGAAATACTAAAGGAAGATGATTTAAATGGTGATGAATATGAAATGAAATCTTCATAAAAAAGAAACAATTTTTTCGACTCAGCCCCGCTAATTTTCTTTAAAATTCCAGTTTGCAGGTAGAAGTGCGTGGCTTTAAAGTATAACGAAATAGTGTTCTATAAAACCTTATTGGTAAAGGTGGTTAACGCCTTTCAGGGCCTGTTCAACAGTTGGTTTGTATTTCATTATTTAGTGCTAACAGGCGAGATGTAGAGGCATAGCTGTGAATAACGCTGATCTTGTTGATCAATAGGTCTGTCTTTAAAAAAATAACGTGCTCGTCATTATAGTCTGTTCAAGGGCTGATGGGAAAGGTTAATGATTTTTAATGGTATCTGCTTGTAAGGGTACAAATCTTACAATGGGATGGAGTTATTCTTGAACTCGCTAGAGCAGAACGAAATGCCATCGATAGGTAGAATTACATGAATAATATCGCAATAGCATGATTCAAGCTAGATATCAAAGGCTTGAATTGATTCAAATGAAAAAAAAAAGTAGAGAAGAGCAAAAGACTAGAGATTTTGCACGCTAAAGTTATGTGGTGGTAAAAGTTGTTGAGCTTGTATTAATATCAAGAGGCTATCAAAGGAGAAGCATTTCCACATTAGGCTTGGTATGTTTGAGTGATAAGGCTGATAATGATATAGTTTTTAACAGGGTTGCTTAGATCATATTCCGTTATTTGGCTAGCTACGGGAATGTATTTCTTAGGTTGTTTAAATTTTATTTAACAGGTTACTAGGTTAGATTCTCTAGTTGCTAGATACAGCTAATACATTAGTAAAACTTTAGAAGTATCTTTATTTACAGTAAATTGTTACAATAAAATCATAGTTGCTAGAAGTATATAGAAGTTGATCTTATGTTTTACTTTAACGAGTTGCTGAGGTTGCCAATTCAGTTGCTAGATACAATGAAGTTATCTAGATGTTGTTATATAACAGGTTTCTAGGTTAGGAACAGTGCAGTTGCTAGATAAAGAATTTCTGTAATGTTGTTTTGTTAACAGGTTGCCTCAGGTAGCATCGGTAGTTGCTGCAGGATCAATGAGGCATCAGCTAAGAGGAGTGGGAGAAGAGTGAAGAAGAATTAAGTCTGGAGAAGAGAGGTTGACAAAGAGGGTATAGCACAACCCAGTTTGGAGGGCTTTTTCCTGCTCAAACTGTATAGGGATAGCGCAGCTTCTTGATTATTATTATTATTATTACTATTAATTTTGATATTATATATTATTTATTTAGTTATTATTCATTATTATTATAGTGACGTTGGTCTAGGTTGTCATTTTTATTTTTGATCTTTTCATAAGTATCTTTATTGTTTATTATTTTTATTATATTCTTCATCTTCTTTCATTCGCGACTGTCCACGACGCCCATTGCTCTGTTACACTTTATTATTAGGTTATTATATTGATTATTATGTATTATTATTATTTTATGCTTTATTTATTATTATTACTTAATTTTGATTATTATTATTATTGTGTATTATATATTATTGATGTTTAATGTATCTATATATTAATTATTATTGATTAGATGTAGTTAGTTTACAGTAGCAATAACAACTTCCGTCCTGACCCGTCCACTGTATATTTATCTGTTTGCCGCCCCGACGAGAGCTGTAACTTCCCATTTCTGCATTTCCTCAGCTACGGCAGGTGAAGAGCGGCTGTGACGGAGCTCGAAACCGTCCGAAGGCATTATGTTGAAACGGTCAGTACGTAGAAAGCTTTTGCATGACCTGAAAGTCGAGTGTACGTCTTAATATTTGAGCCCACAAAATTACATTGTGAGAGGACTACACTGACATATGAGGATTTACGGCTATTAACGATATTGGGCACAGAAAGTGTGTTTTATTTGTTTTCTTTCTTTTTTTTTTTTAATTGCTCTTAATTAAAAAGGGGGATAATGGTGGAAAATTCGGATTTTGGGCCTTGGGTTATTGTGTGGTGACTTAAATCAGAAGAAAATGATGAAAATTATAATTTTCGCAATTTTTCATCAGATTTGGTCCAAACATGTCGAAATGCAGATTTTGGGATACTCTAAAACGTTCATTTTGAGCATTTTCTCTTGTCTGATTTAATGTGTATATTATTTGGCATTTGAAGATGAAATAAGTACCTCAGGAAAACGTCGAAAAGATTGATACGCACATATCCATAGTTTGTTTTTTTTGAAACAAAGAAATTATTGTTGTGAATTTTGAAAAACCAGCTACCAGTTCGTGGCAAAGTTCAATTCAAAATTTATATTCATTTGGCATGTCATAAATCAAAAATCGAGATAATTTTATTATTATTTATCTGATCGGTATGAAATTTCCAGAGCGTATTTAATTGGGCGAATATACATTTTTATTTATGTTATTGATTTTTTTTTATATTTTTTAATTTTTAATTTATTATTTTTTAATTTAATATTGTTTACAATAGTTTATTATTTTTTTTTCAATATTTTTGAAATTGAATATGAGGTTTGGCTGTATTCTTCAAATGCAAACAACTATACACAAACTAAGAGACAAAAAAATTTCAATATAACGTTTCTTATGAGCTTGGCAAGTGACGGGGGGGGTGGGGGTTGGCATTTTTTGGCAGCTTTGGCTTTATTAGTCCAAATTGGATTAAAAATTGCGATAATTATGTTCAAATTTCATTTTTCTTATTCCAGCCACCAATAACAATGCCAAAATCGAACCCCACCCCTCTGCTTGGTGTGGCTGGGCTACTGCGCTACTTATTAATCTTCTTGATTTTCTTTTTTCTTTACAATTTACGCGGTTTTTTTCCAGCTATTATTATTACTATTTTTGCTACAATTAATACGGTTTTTTTTCTTTGATTCGCTGTTTTTCAACTGGTAAGTAGTGTTTACAGTCATGATTTTTATTGTATTTATTTATTTCATTTATTTATTTACTTTATTTATTATGATTATTATCTTTTTTAGTTATTATTAATTATGTAATTTGTATTAATTAGTTATTATTTCGATTATTCATTATTATTATTATTGTATTATATCTTATATTCGTCTGTTAGGGTAAGTAGTTATTTTTTGGAGGAGCGTGGTTTTTTTTATGTATCTTTGCCGCGATGGTGTTTTGTGGTTGCCAGGTGGGATTTGGGTGGTTATTGAACTATTATTTTGAATTATAGGTACTATATAGTATTCATATGATTATGTGATTATTGAATCTAGGTATTACGGCTACTACTTATATAGTATATTGTACGACTAGTGATATCGGTATAATATTAGATCGCTAGTATACTAAGGTAGTATATAGGTAATATGCTATATTATAGTATATAAGTTATAGTATAATGAGTTTTTCGCGGTTGGGTTTGAGCGGTGTTATGTTTTTGCAGGGGAAGCTTAATCAAGAATTCAGATTATTGCGCTTTGTACATCATGGAATTGACTATTTAATTGGCGAGAGCGCTCTAGGAAGGGATTCCTAGATCTGCCAACGACAATAGGTCGATAACCGCGGCATTTTCACGCCACAATGGTCGCGTCATTTTTTCACGACGAAGCGGCAGCGGTCCATCGCTCTAAACTGCTGAGCTATCGAGCTGGTAATAGTAGTTTAATGTCCTTTGCTGTGCTGATTTCGTGACATGAAGGTTTTAAGGTTTAGGACTTATGAGTCTTGAAGCGTGGGAGATCAGGTATGGTCGTTCGCTGGTATCCTCTTGTCTCAAGAGATACCTTCCGCTTAGAAGATCTAGCAGGCAAAACGTATAACTTGACCTGGTTTGCTAACGTTCAATAAATCTATTTAGATTTGATTGCTAGCCACTCGCGTGGCTCTATGAATGTACTTAAATCACTGTTTTATTTACTAATATTCCACGGTTAATTTTATGAGTGCTCTAGTATTGGGACTATCTGGCTGTTGAAGGTATGTTCCTTTGCTCAAGGAGACTATTCTAACTGCTTACAACGAGTTTCCGTGAAGAGACTGGAGACATCATCACGCAGTTCATCTAAATTCTAGCCGGAGCAGAAGGGCAGACGCACACACGCACTTATTTCTTACCGAGATTTAAGTAAAATCGTTTCGTGAGCTTTATTCTCTTTTAATTGTATGAATATGACATCTCTGTAAATTTTAAAAAAGTTGGTGTCACTTGGAATATGTAGAATTTAAGTGTTACATTAGAAATTGGGGTCGTTGGAATTGTGTGAAAGAATAGCAAGGAGTGGGGCGTAGGGTCTGGAGAAACAAAAGATGTTATTTTGGGGAAGGATTCAAAGCTTGGTGTCTGTGGAGACAGGGATGGAGCTGGGATAATTTGGTTTAAAAGGATTGGGAGATAGAGGGGCGCATATAAAGTTGAAAGTTATGGATGGGTTACAACATAGCAGTAGTTGTACCAGCAGCAGGCCCTGTGTGAAATAGAAAAATATCTTTCAACCATTACAATACCGATGGTAGAGGATATCACACAATGTGTGAGTAGAAATGTATTTATGTATTCCCTTTATGTCGTAGAGAGTACGCAAGTATTGAATTTTCAAGATAGAAATAAAACAGTATTGTCGGAGCGACCTGGTTTTTTTGAGGCTCAGTGCCTCAACCTATTTTAAGATTGTTCTGCGTTGACAGGCCATAAATTCCAATTATGACACTTGGCTTCCCCGTGCAAAAAAAAGAATAGAATAAATAAACCTTTCATGTGGCCTGAAACAAAATTTTTGTTTTGTCTGGCTTCTGGTTGTAAAAGACTTTGTGAATGAAACATGTCATGGTTCAGTTAAGGGGATAGGATTGCGGAATATATTGCTGAACCGATGAGGTGCTTTTTAGAAAACTGAGTGTATTTGGCTTATTTGCTCAATGTAAGTGGTGCAACATGGTCTCTTAAAATGTTTTAGGTTTTATTGTATACGTTGCTTTTTATTTGTACGCCGTGTAGTTGTCTATTAGGCGCTGTCTGTCTTATTTATAGGAAGTATAGGGTGTCAACGACCCTCTTTTATAAGACAATCCCGTGCAGACAGTGACCTCTGCTAAACGTTCAGTAACTCTTGAGGTAGGTTATGGCTTTTTTATTTTAGTTATTATTCTCCAAAATGAATTCAGTAAGGAAAACTATATTGTAGGTTTAGGGTTAGGTGTTAGGATAAGGGATAGGGATATTCGGTCCATGTATTATAAATCGCTAAGTGGTTTATTTTCCATATATTAACTAATAATCTGTTAATCCTATGTGTGTTGGTATTAACACTTACAATTGCGAAATCGATTTATGTTGATTTATGTTGTCAAAATGCTTGAAATAAATGTGAAGTAGAAATATGGTTGATATAGGTTGATTGGTTGTGACGATCAGTTAGTATCAGCAGACTTATTTAAGGTTTTAATCAGTTTCAAAAGCTGATTTATTACATTATAGGGTGGTAGAGCGAACTCTGAGCAGGCTTGACTGCGCTCTAAGACATGGATAGTGACTTTCATTATAATTAGGTGTTATTATGATTTCATATGATTTCATTATTATTATGTATTATTAATTATCTATATTATTAATTATTATTATTATTATTATTGTTATTATCCGTTGAAATAAAAAAATAATTATTCCTCATTGTCCGGTATCGTGATAAGCAGACTCTGGTTAAATGCTGGTGGGTGTATAATGTAGAGTATAATAAGTATTGTATTATAATATAATATTACATATACATTATTCTAATATAAATGTTACTGATAAATGATAGTGTATATAATTAGTAAGGTATACTAAGTATAATATTATGTAGCAAGTAGTCATATACGTAGATGGTATAGAAGAGGTAGATGAAATAAGGTAATACTTGACTATAAGTAAGCCTATATATGTGGGGTATACTATAGTGGTTAGTCATATATGATCTTATTGAAGTATATAGATTATATTTTATATAAGTTATATTATAAGTAGTATCTAATTATTTTCGTTATAATATATAAATATATAGTATTATATTGTTAAGAAGTTATATAGATATATATATAGGCTAAATGGTATTATAGTTATTATTATCGATTGAGGATTTATATATGTATATTATATATATACGTATGGCGAGCTAATAATTATATAGTAATATTATTAGGTTGTCAAAGAATTTGTTTTTGAATTATTTTATATATGTCATTATATAAAGTATTATAGTATAGGTAATATAGGTATATAGTATATATATATACTATATGTAATATATATTGTTACTCAGTAGTATAGTAGTAAATATAGATATATTATATAGTATTATATTATAGATGGTGTATTATATGTAGATATTATATATACTATATATATAGTTATTTTTCTATTTATTATATATATACTTAATGTATGACTATATATATATATTAGTTACCTATAGTATTATATATAGTATATAGTAGTGATTTAGTATTATTCTTATAAGTAGTAGTATAGTAGGTTAAGGGGAGTGTGATTCCTTGCCGGTGAGCTGAGGCGCATTTAACTGGAAAAGTTGTTTTTGTGAATAGAAGCAACATTTGAGAAAAATAGATTGTCCAGTTCAAAGTCAGAAGTTGACGTTGCGTGTTAAAGTAGCGTCTACACAAACACTGAAGAGAATAGACTGGCCTAGTAAGGCATGAAAAGGATGATGCAACTGTGGTTTGAAGTAAGGTAGCAATGCTTAATGCCTGGTCGATGAGTTGTTGATCCAGACGAAAATCTATGGTAGTGCTGTGAGGGCAGTAATGTACTTAGCGCATGCTAAGCTGAAAATAACGGATATATGTACTTGATACGTACGTATATAGTATTCTATTAAGATAAGTAGACGTTAGTTGAGTGATGTACTATAGGTATATATTAATTATACAAACATCCCCCTCATCACATAAATCATTCGGCGAGGAGGTATATACATACTAATAGTAGTATAGTTATTATAAAGATTATATATGTATAGGCTATGTACTCTTGAGTATATATATAACTATATGGTACGAATGCTCGGCTCCGTGGTGGGGTGGGGGACTGAGAGGGCCGGTGTGTCGCGTTTGTGGCTCCTTTCGACACTCGCTCTGTGCAAACGTCGGAGCTTACTGGAGTGTTGTCGTGTATGGTCAGGATCCTTCAGTCTACTGTATTCACATGCCCCGAGTCTCTGTTCAAAATACTGGCGCCTGGCCGACTCGACGAATTGGATAGGCTTCGGTACTCCCCTAAAGAGAGCCTAGAAGGTGGAGGCGTAACGAGTGATGGTGTTCTTCGTTAGAAAGCTCTACATATGCTTCCTTATAGCTCCTTCAACGTCAATATGTTTAAACGACGCGTTCAGTCCCTTGGGTAACCTGGGCGCAGATTTTTTGGAGAGATACCGCAGTCAGCTGCACCACTGCCTTCTTGCTGAGATAGTGTATATGTGTCTCTCCAATTGTAACTAATAACCTTATTACAGAGAGTAATGTATTCTCAATGAGACAGGCCTCTCTCATTGGCTATGTCCTTCCCGCATAAAGTGTTTTAGCTCGCGTCGTCATGCCAAGATCCATCATCACCCCATCCCATGCAGCGCTTTCGGAGCGTCAACTTGTCTCACTGTGGAGGTCGTTAGATTCATATCACCGATTTTTACTGAACGTCAACTGGAGAGTGAGCCAGTAGGATGTTGGTGAGCCGTCGAGCCGGCTTTTTTCCCCCTTTGTGTCAATTGTCGTTTGGCGCTTTTCGTCTCGTATGTTATCGACGGGGGAACGGTACTGCGACTTATGTGTGTTCTAGTAGCGTCTTCTCGGCATATTTCGTCTAAATCAGCAGACGGGTTCTGTAATTTTTGCTCAGATTCTGGCATGTCCGTTGCAGGCGTTAAATGTTGGCTTTAAACTAAGACGTGCTCTGCTGAACTCGTTATCCAAAGGGTTTGTTCCAAGGTTCTACGCAGAAGAAACTGTTCGAGGTCTGTGCTTGTGAGGTCCATCGCATATGTAGGGCTGGTTGGGCACGAAGGTCAGTGATCTAGAGCAGCGCAGTTGGTACGTAAGTCTGAAAAATAAAATAACCCAGCCTTCATATACCAAAAATCTTCAGTAAATTTTTGATGATCAGGGTCTTCTTCTAAACTCATTTTTCGTTTGGAACATAAAAAGTTCCATTAAACATTCAGAAATATCTTTCAATTGCGGGATGATCAAAAGGACCAGAATTCCTCCTCAGTTCAATCAAACCGTGAGTCGGATGGTAACTCTTAGCCGGCCGGATCCGGCCCGCGGGCAGTATGTTTGACATCCCCGAATTCTAGAATCTCCTAACTCCTCGTTTTAATGTTCTCTGCATTAATTAGAACCTTTCTAACAACCCACTTTTGTTTGTTGACTGAGTCTATACTTAGTCGCCGTCGTCGTCATTTCTTTCTGGCACTCACAGACGGGAAATGTGGCATAAGCTGACTGCCTGACAAGTGGCTGGCCTACATATCTTGCTGACCTTGCCCACGTACTGTTTGCGATTAGCAACGCGCGGATTCCAATATTATTGCTAAAGCCAAGTCCCGCTTTGGTTTTCGGTATAGGTCCTTTAGTTTGTTTTTGACAGAGACGTCTGACGCTTCTTTGCGAGCGTGACTGCGACGCATACAATTCACTGAAACAAAATAATATATATAATATCAGGTATATATATAAGTATTATTATATCTATATATCATACTATGTATGTAAGGATATATATAAGCTAGATATTACTAATAGTATAGTGAGTATCTGGATGATATAACTGTTTATTATACTAGATAATATAGGTATATGTTATAATTTTGATTAGTACTGGTCTATACCCTATATAATAAGTAAGATATCAGAGTATAGTATAGGTAGGCGTTATTATAGTTATGTATAATATCAGTTTAGGTATCGTATATAGGAGTAGTAAGTATATATAAGTATATTACTATAGGTATTATATATGTTGAACTACTACTGAGTACTATATCAATAGGTATAGTGGTATAATATATAGTATCAGTTATCTTTAGTATACTAGTACTAATATGAACCTGCTTACACTAGGGATATACGGGGCGCGCGAGATATATATAGGTATATGAATGGTGTTTTAATTTTGGAGTGAGTTGCAGTTTTCATATTCTTTTCAGTCGCGCTTCCGGCTTGACAGTGTCCTGCCCCCCGCCACCACCCGCCGCTTCTTAGGTTTGAAGTGTTCAAGGGTGATGTGTACTACTATGATGTCTCTAGCTACAGGGATAAGATATATATGAGATATATATATATATATAGCTTATGATTGAATAGTGTAATACATCAACAAAGTGGCAATTTTTATGCACTGCAATCATTAATACTTAATTTGTTATACTAAAAGTGGTCTTAATTAAGCTTTTATGGGCTTATTTATATATCTGATTATATTAAGCCTGTTAATCGTTCTTGTAAGATACTTTTCATTATGTATTGAGTTACGTTAATATTTAATATTATTATTAATTAGTTTATTTTAGTTTATTTTGAATTATGTATTAATTATTATTATTAGTGTATTTATTAGTTTGATTTGAATGTCACATCAGACTTGACAGAACATTCGTATTTTCATTATTAGGATTCTTTGCATCGTGTTCAGGCTAGATATATTTATTGATTGTACTAGGATAAGGTATATATATATAGATAGGCTGTATTATTTAATTATTTAATTAGTTTAATTAGGGTTATTATGTGCTATCTTATTGGCGGCGATTTGTATGTGTATGTGATTGGTCGTGCATTGATCGTATTGCGCTTCTCCTGATTGTCGCTGTTGTTGGAGTTATTATTATTTCAGTTGATTTATATATTTGATCTTGACTTATTGATTATTTATGTATGCATTAATTATGTGTCAGAGTGTAGTGTCGATTGAATTTAATTTATGTTAAATTATGCTGGCTTCGATAGCTGTTTTGTCGTACTGTGCATTTAGTTGAATTTCGATTGACTATTGGATTTATTAACTTATAGTTTGGTGATTTTATTTATGTATTTTATAGTTAGTTATTATTGTAGTTATTATTGTTGTATAGTCTAATTGTAGATTCGTCGCGTGCTTGTTGTGGTTCAACGTGGATCTTTATTATTAAGCTTACGTAGTCAGTTACTTATTACTTATTCATGATATTTCTTGTCTGAATTGCATTCTTTATTATTAGGATTTACGTTGACATTATTTATATACTGTGAGATTGACTTGATTATCTATGGGTATGTCGCTGTTTTGGCAGGCTCGAGGTTAGCACTTACTTGAAGATACCGTATCTAGAGGAAGCTTGAAGTATGATCATGACAGCCGCACATGCAAAATATGGTTGATAAGTTGTGTGAGAAACAAGCAAGGTCCACATTATTTAAAAGATTGTCGTGATGAACACATGACGAAGAGTATTATTCATTATTATTTATTAATTATTATTATTATATTTATTGATTATTATTCTTTTGATTATTTTATTTATGTCTTATTATTAATTATTTTGTTTACTAGGGAGTAGTGGTTAGAATTTTTTAAATTGGATCATTACCTTATAGGGTAGTATAGGATTAGTAGGTGGGTATTCAGGCATATGAGTTTAGGTATATATTATAGTATACTTATACTATATAGTATATACGTAGTATGTGGTATATGTATTAAGTTATAGCGTGCGTATAGCTATAGTTATAGGTATAGTTATAGTTATAGTTAGGTAATATGATATAGAGGTAGTATAGTTATATATAGTTATAGTGTATATAGTACATAGATCCACTAGAAAGATGTTCGACGGTTCATCAACGGTCGGGATTACATTATGTTAGAACTGTTAAGATCTTGCTGACCAGAACGCAACCGTAGAGAGCCTTGTTTTGATTGATATTCTGGATGCTTTGTTTAAAGTGTTTCCGGATAAAAGACTCTCACCAGAGGGAGAGAGGAACTTAATTTTGATGTGCAAGTTTTGAGTGAGAAATCTTTTCTAGATTTTGATGATTTCTCTATGAATTTGAACTATTTTATCACATCCTTTGAATATTACCTTGTTTCCGAATGTTTACAACATTTGTTATATCCAGTTTCGATTCCGAACTGTAGAGCTTCTTTTGCTCATTTGTGGTGGTATTTTTCGCGATTTGGGTAAGTGCAAGATTATTTAATCACTCTTTGTAATCATATTGATGTGGGGATTATATTTGTGATGATATGATAAGCACGGATTATAGGTTTATCTCGTTATTATTTTGCACTCCTAAAGTTATCAGAGGTTGGGTGTTCGGGTACCTCAATTACAGGCTTGGAGGTGATTCGTCAGATCCATTGACGAGGGCTTGTTGTGTGTACACCTCATGATCACCAGAAATATCAACAGGTACTTCGTGGATGGTTTTTGGCTTGAGATTAGATGTATGATGCCTTAACATGTATGATTAACAGGCTGTATTACCTGGCGAAGGACAGGGATTGACAAATAGCTTGGCGAACGAAGAGAAGGTGGGAACAATCGTTGATGAGCTCGCGAAGTGATGTCGAACGAGGTGGAACCAATGAATATAGGTTTTATATAATTGACCAATATGTGGTATATTCATAAGATTTATAACAGCTCTACAAGGCTTGTTCCCGTCAAAAGCTTTTGCAGTCATATATTTAACGTGGTGGTGTTCCCGGTGAATGCTTTTTAGAAACAGCGGAATTGAAACAGAACAAAGAGCACAAGAATCGACATACAATCTTTTTATCATAGAGATGCAGGCATTCTGAGGAGAATCTTTTTAAAACTTTTTAAATGTGAAAATTTCTAATGCAAGTCAAGAACCAAATAAGAATTAGGCATTTTCCCAGTCTGATGGATCGGTCAGTGCAATTACACAACGCAACACACTACAGCCGCACCTTATACTAGTATAAGTAGGCTTTTATATATAGTATACGGCTGAACTAGTATAGTATATAGTATATATATAGGTGTTTAGTAAAATATAGTATATATAGTGTATATATAAGTCCTTTATATATTAGTAGGTAATATAATATATATATATTAGCTAAATACTAGCTATGGCCTACGTAGGTAGTGATATACTTAGCGGGTGGCTGTTAAGTGAATTGACTGGTTGTAGTAAGCTGAATTTGCCACCTGTGTTTTTCTGTAGCGATTGACCCCCGCGACCTATATATATATAATAGAGTATTATCACCACTGATGTCTTTAAATTTTTAATATATCGTTAATGAGATATATAATAGTAGTAGTATTTATATATATATAAGGAGTATGTTACTAGATTGCTTAGGAGGTATCAGGGTAGAATATATTGTATGATGTCGTATCTGATAAGTAGGTTACCAGTAC